>CM029017.1:2996936-3186802 GCA_016801055.1 Panax notoginseng
GTGCTATTCGTGAAGAAGAAAGATGGGAAGTATGCGACTTTGTATTGATTATCGGGAGTTGAATCATGTTACCATCAAAAATAGGGTACCATTGCCACGTATTGATGACCTGTTTGACCAGTTGCAAGGAGCACAATCTTTTCAAAGATCGATCTTCGTTCTGGATATCATCAGCTGAAGGTTAGAACTGAGGATATTCCAAAGACGACTTTTAGAATCGGTACGGGCATTATGAATTCCTATGCATGTCTTTGGATTGACTAATGCCTCTTGCTGCCTTCATGAATATGATGAACAGGTATTCAAGGAATATTTGGATCACTTTGTGGTCGTCTTTATTGATGACATCCTTATTTATTCCAAAAGCCGTGATAGAATCATGAGCAACACTTGAGGCTGGTACTCCAAAAGCTTCGTGAATACAAGCTTTATGCCAAGTTGAAAAAAATACGGTTTTGGCTGGAGGAACGGTAGCATTCCTTGGTCACGTAGTATCAAGTCATGGAATATCGGTGACTCGGCAAAGATTGAAGCTATTCAAAGCTGGGAGCAACCTAAATTAGTGACCGAAGTACGTAGCTTTCTTGGTTTAGCTGGTTATTATCCGAGAGATTCGTGGAAGGATTTTCTCGAATCGCTACTCCATTAACTCAGCTGACTCGAAAAGATACAAAGTTCGGTTGGAGCGAAGAATATGAGCAGAGTTTCAAGAACTCAAGAGGAGACTCATTTTAGCACCTGTTCTAACAATACCATCTGGCTCGGAGGGATTTGTCATCTACAGTGATGCTTCGAGCAAAGGGTTGGGATGCGTTCTCATGCAACATGGAAAAAGTCATTAGCCTATGCATCAAGACAACTCAAGGAATATGAGAGAATTATCATACTCATGATCTAGAGTTGGCAGCTATTGTCTTTGCACTTAAAATTTGGAGGCATTACTTGTATGGGGGAGAAGGTGGAGATCTTTACGGATCATAAAAGCCTCAAATATTTCTTCACTCAAAAGGAATTCAACATGCGACAACGACGTTGCTTGAACTGTTGAAAGATTATGATCATACCATTTCAATACCATCCTAGAAAAGCGAACGTGGTAGCTGACGCATTGAGTAGAGATCATATGCAAGTACGAGTGCAATATTGTCAACACAAAGGCCCATTATGTATAACTTGCAAAGGATGGAGATAGAGTTAAAAGACTCCAGGGACCCATGTGATGATGGCGAATATACGAGTAGAACCAACTTTAATCGATAAAGTTAAAGCTGCTCAAGCTACAGACCTGGAGCTGATGTGTGTATGAGGAAGAAAGTGCAAGAAGGTGCTATGCCGGAAGCAAGAATCGATGAAGAAGGAATACTTCGAGTCAACTCCAGACTTTGTGTTCCTAACAACCCGATTTAAAGTATGAAATCATGATGGAGGCGCACAACACACAGTTTGTAATCCATCCTGGAGTACCAAAATGTATCATGATCTTCGTCATACATTTTGTGGAGCAATATGAAGAGAGAGATAGCGCTGTTTATCTCAATGTGTCTAACTTGTCAACGAGTCAAAGCGGAGCATCAAGTACCAAAAGGTCCATTACAACCACTTGAAATTTCAGAATGGAAGTGGGAGCACATTACCATGGATTTCGTTACCGGTCTTCCTAAGGTTTCTCAAGGTATAGATGCGATTTGGGTCATTATTGATAGATTGACCAAGTCTGCTCATTTCTTACCGATACGAGAAACTTATACACTTGAACGTCTTGCTCGCATGTACATAAACGAGATTGTAAGACTACATGGTATGCCAGTATCCATAGTTTCTGATCGAGACCCAAGATTCACTTCACGATTTTGGGTTAATTTACAAAAAGCTATGGGCACGAATTTACGATTTAGTTTGGCATATCATCCTCAGACGGACGGAGAATCAGTGAGGACTATTCAAAACTCTAGAAGATATATTAAGACTCTGTGTCTTTGACTTCAAGGGAAGTTGGGACAAGTTCTTACCATTGGTGGAGTTTTTCCTACAACAACAGTTATCAAGCAAGTATTGGCATGGCTTCATTCGAAGCATTGTTGGAAGAAAATGTCGTTCTCCAGTATGCTGGGATGAGGTGGGTGAAGCAACGTTGTTGGGACCGGAGTTGGTACGTATGACTACAGAAAAGATTCAAACGATCCGACAACGTATAAAAACCTCACAAGATCGACAAAAGAGTTATGTTGATCTTCATCGAAAGGACGTGGAAATTTGATATAGGAGATCATGTGTTCTTATGTGTTGCTCCATGGAAGGAGTTACGAGATTTGAAAAGAGAAGAAAGCTCAATCATCGATTCATCGGTCCATTTTTAATCCTCGATCGAGTAGGAACTGTGGCTTATAGACTCGCTTTACGCCAAATATGTCTCGTGTTCATACGTTTTTCACATATCCATGTTACGCAATATGTGGAAGACCCGAACCACATTATTAAGTTAGAACCGGATGAAATAACGGAGGATTTGACATATGAAGAGTTCCTGTTCAAATCTTGGATAAGAAGGAACATATTCTACGCTCCAAGGTTATACCTCAAGGTCAAAGTTTTGTGGAGAAAGAAACCACGATGTTGAGGAAATGACTTGGAGTTAGAATCTGAAATAAAATCAAGGTATCCTTACCTCTTCGACATACCAGGTACGTACCTACTAATTTTGAGAAATTTCATAAGAAGGGGAGGTTGGAAGACAACTTTTATAAATAAAGATGAATTTTTCTATAAATATCATTTTTGATATTATGGAGTTAATTTGATATAATGTTATAGTTGTGGGTAATATTTATAAATTTTAAAGTACGCAAGTTGTTATATAATATTCGATTGGTCGGGGAATATTCGTTTTAATAGGGAATATTCGTACAACGGCACAATCATTGGTGGACCCCACAACGGAATTATTGTCGGATTGAGAAAACGACAAAAAATTTTTTATTAAAAATAACGGCGAAAGTTTTTACCATTGATACTGTTGAACTACTCGGTAGTAAAAGTACAGTAATACGTGTGGTTGCATAGTAGCATACGGTATTGATTATTAATGCTTATGTGAGAAGTCACTCAGTTTGATTCAATTATTGTCAGTTAATAATATGAATTATTTAGCAATAATGACGTTTTGTTTTATTCGTATTATTAACGTAATAAATAGAAACATCTTTTTATATAAAACAAAATACTTTATTAAAGTTATTCTATAAATAGAATATATTATATTTTATTTAAAAGATTTTTCTTTAAATATGGACCGTCAGATTAAAGTAATCAATCTGGACCGTTCATGGATTAGTTACTATGTGACAATCTCAAAACAGGTCCATTCCATCCAACCTATTCTGAGTCGCCAAATACATGGTACAGAAAATAACTACATCTTTATTACAACAAATGTCGTGTAAAATACAACAACACATATGCTGTGAGTTTGGATACAAATATATACCAAATGTGACTCATGTCCCAACCGTGGACATCACCTCACAATGACACCTTACATAAAGGTATAGTCAAAAAGTGTTTTAGAAATTAGAATCTTTAGGAAGTGCTCAAGAAAACCTTTGTACATGGGAGGCCATGCTTCTAGGTTGTGATAGATATCATATGGCCACATAATTATCCTTGGTTGACCCAATATACCACAAAGAAAAACGAGAAGTTTACTATCATATTCTTCCCAATGGTGAGTGTGACGCCCCCAAAATAGGTCCAATCCATCCAACCCATTCTGAGTCGCCAAATACATGGTACAGAAAATAACTACAACTTTATTATTACAATTATCGTGCAAAATACGACAACACATATACTGTGAGTTTGGATACAAATATATACCAAATGTGACTCATGTTTCAACCGTGGACATCACCCACAATGACACCTTACATAAAGGTATCGTCAAAAACTGTTTTAGAAATTAGAATCTTTGGGAAGTGCTCAAGGAAACCTTCGTACATGGGAGGCCATGCGTCTAGGTTATGATAGATATCATATGGTCACAGAATTATTCTTGGTTGACCCAATAGACCCCAAAGAAAAACAAGAAAATTACTATCATATTCTTCCCAATGGTGAGCCTTCTCTCGACTTATCGTTATCTCAACTGTCTCTAATTGAGAATTATACTTCAAAGAAACACCAAGATTATATAGGTAGTGCTCGTAGATATACTCAGCAAGTGGATGTGCACAACCATGTCTTATGATGACTCGAGGTTGTGAGCCGTTAGACATCTTGTATGATAGTGGCAAAACACCCTTCCAACGTTGGGTTCGCTTCACCCTAGATGATTTACCAAATATAACTACTAAATGAACTTTTCTATACTGCTTCGGGAGAACCTCCACAGCTAGAGACCACCGTTCTATTTTCCTGTTACCCTCGCTCGACCCAGCTACACTCTTATTACCTGAAAGGAATTGTGAAGCAAAAGGGTGAGCACAACTAGCTCAGTAAAGAATATCATGACTAAAGATAATTATCAATAGTCTTCAACAGTAATAAATCAGAGATTTAGAACATATGGTAGATGATAAAACTTTTCAACCATAGTTGCAGCGGAACGAGCAATCCATTAGAAGAGTCAAATAGACCATAAAGTCTATTTATCTTCTCCATGTTAAAGTCCACCAACAATGTTTTATCCCTATAAACATCAATCAACAGTTCCTGTCCACAATCATATAAATAACTCATAATCATAATTGTAGTTCTAAATTTCTCTTCGCATTCAGGACGAAGATAATTTTCATCACCTGTCTTTACCTGAAACATCAAAGATCATGATTATACCAAATCACAGTTCCTGTTCATAATCATACTAATAAATTCATCTTTGCACTACAGGCCAAAGATATTCATCAACAAACCATCTTTGCACTACGGGCCAAAGATATTCAATATCAGTTCATCTTCGCACTACAGGCCAAAGATATTCATCACACTAATTCATCTTTGCACTACAGGCCAAAGATATTCATCAACAGTTCATCTTTGCACTACAGGCCAAAGATATTCATCAATTATTCATCTTTGCACTACAGGCCAAAGATATTCCTCAATAGTTCATATTTGCACTACAGGCCAAATATATTATTATCTCAAAGAAATATATAATCATTTCAGAATTTATATAACCAATAATTATAACCATGTTGATCATTTCACCTTTGCACTTAAGCTAAAGATATTCAATTATAAATTCAATGGTCATGATCATACCAGTCACAATTTAACTTTTCATTACTGGACAAAGAGAACCCTAGTCATGATCATACCAATAATCTACCATCTTTACACTCAAGTCAAAGAGAAATATCATCATTAGGGTTATAAAAATGTTATATATGATAAAAAAATAATATGATCAACATATAGTTTTAATCTCAAGAGTAATATTCATAAATCAACTATAATTTGGTTAGAAAAAGAAACCAATTTTGTCATGAATAGTAACTCGTGAATAGTAACCCATGAATAGTAACTCATGAATAGTAACTCATGAATAGTTATAGTTGATAGATTAACCAAGTCTGCTCATTTCTTGCCGATACGGGAGACTTATTCCCTTGAACGTCTTGCTAGTATGTACGTGAATGAGATTGTAAGGTTGCATGGCATGCCAGTATCCATAGTTTCGGATCGTGACCCAAGATTCACTTCAAGATTTTGGGTTAGCTTGCAAAAAGCTATAGGCACGGATTTACGATTTAGTTCAGCTTACCATCCTCAAACGGACGGACAATCAGAGAGGACTATTCAAACTCTTGAAGATCTATTAAGACTTTGTGTCCTAGATCTCAAAGGGAGTTGGGATAAGTACCTACCATTGATAAAATTCTCCTATAACAACAGTTATCAGGCGAGCATAGGTGTGGCTCCATTCGAAGCGTTGTATGGACGAAAGTGTCGCTCTCCAGTATGCTGCGACGAGGTGGGTGAAGCAACATTGTTGGGACCAGAGTTGGTACGCATTACTACAGAGAAGATCCAAACGATTCGACAACGTATACAAACGGCACAGGATCGATAAAAGAGTTATGTGGATCTTCATCGGAAGGACGTGGAATTTAATATTGGGGATCATGTATTATTACGTGTTGCACCATGGAAGGGAGTTACAAGATTTAGGAAGAGAGAAAAGCTCAATCCAAGATTTGTTGGTCCATTTGAGATTCTTGAGCGAATAGGAAATGTGGCATATAGACTCGCATTACCTCTAAGCATGTCTCGTGTTCATAATATTTTTCACATATCTATGCTTCGTAAATATGTTAAAGACCCGAACCACATTATTGAGTTAGAACCAGAAGAGATAGTTGAAGATTTAACGTACGAGGAGGTACCTGTTAAGATCTTAGATAGGAAAGAGCATGTCCTACGCACGAAGGTTATACCACAAGTTAAAGTTTTGTGGAGAAACTATGCTATTGAGAAAATAACCTGGGAGTTGGAAACGGAAATGAGAGCGAGGTATCCTCATCTTTTCGAAACACCAGGTACGTACGTCAATTTCGAGGACAAAATTTCATAAGGAGGGGAGGTTATAAGACCCCAAATTATTAATAAATGAAATTTAATTTCCTCTATTTATTATTTTGAAATAGTAAGGGTTGATTTGATTAATGTGGTTAGTTATGAGTAAAATGCGCAAATATTTTAAATAAGCAAGTGGTCCTAAAATATTCATTGTTGTCGGGGAATATTTGTTTGGTCGTGAAATATTCTTGTTGTCGGGGAATATTCGTACGACGGCGCAGCCTTGTGTGGGCCCCATAACAGAAAGCGATTGAATGAAGAAAACGACAAAAATAAGTTGTTTATAAATAACGGCGTAGTTGTTACCGTTAATACTGTTGGAATACCCGGTGGTTAAAACACGGTAATACGCGTAGCACACGGTATAACACCAATTATTGATTCTTACGTAAGAAGGCACTACTCAAAAATTGTTACAGTAATTACTGTTCAATATTGTATTTTATTGATTCAATAATTGCTGCGTTGATATTTTATATTACTGTTGTTTCAATAATTGTCACTACGCAGTATTTTTCATTATCGGAGCAATAATTCATATTATCTGAATAATATTATTAGATAATATTATTGGCAATGTCTAGAAAGTTCTGTCTAAGGAGAGGTTTGGTCATCTAATTGCGCGCCAGTAAGGAGAAATCCTTATTGGAAAGCCCCCTCTTTCCTGGGAACAGCCTGGTTGCTAGTACTGTGATTCTGTAATATTATTTGTGTATAATTAATTATTGATTTATATGATGAGGAAAATAGTGATTTTATGTGGATATAGATAGAGAAAAAATTTTAATGTGACAATTGTTGAAAATTAATATTTTATCTTTTTTTGATAAAATAATTCATTTAAATATATTATTTTAATAATATATTGATGGTGGTATTTTTACAATGAATGTGGGATATATGAGTATATGAGGAGGAAGAGTATTTTTTGTGGCATTAAATGATTAACACATGTTTTGTGTGTTGGTGGACATAATTCTTGACCGAAAATTTATTATTGACTGTAAAATTGTCCGTTTGTGAATTTCGGTTAATTTCTGTTTGGAATTTGAAAAAACTTTCTTCTGCAAAGTTGTAGAGAATTAAATTTCCTATAAAATTTCGCGAGATTTGAATTTTCTGAATAAAGGGCTATTTTTTATGAATTATTGAAGTTCTGAAGTTTCGAAATAATTGATTTTTGGAAGTTTTAATTATTTTTATTAAGAAAAACATTTTTGACATTTGAGTGGAACATGTTAATGGTGGAAATCAGCTGATGTGGTGTGCTAAGAAAATTAAGAAAATTATATTATTAATTTATTCGATTTTCTGCTTTGGTGTTCTAAGCATTTTCCTATAAATAGGGTGCTTAGATTAGAATTGAAAATCACACCAGAAACACAAGTTTCTCTCTATTTCTCTCTCTATATCGAGCGTATTCTTGTGAGTATTTGATACTTTGAGTGTTGCTATACGGTGCAAGTTTCCTTCAGCACTATATCTAGTATTCAAGTCAGAAGTACCGTCTTTCCGAGGTAAGGGATGTTATTTCTTCTTAAATGATATTATTTTCTTCAATATCATTATGCCGAAGTATTGATCTGAATTTTTATCAAATTTGGAACTTTTCATGTCGGAGTTACTATTCATGAGTTACTATTCATGAGTTACTATTCACGAGTTACTATTCACCGAAAAATGAAATTTTCTTCTTTTCGTCCAAATATCTATTCTGGATACTAGCTTTGATTGTATCCATGTTTTGATCATTCTTGAATTTTACTTCACTATGATAAGGTATTTTTGGACATGGATAAATTGAAATACGAATCCTTAATATTTGTTATTTTGCTTCACTGGATTCGTTTTCTTTAAAATATTTTTTCATCATCCTCAGTCTTAAATGATGATATAACTGAATATCGTTAGCCTGTAGTGCAAAGATGAATAATTTCTGATGAATATCTTTGGCCCGTAGTGCAAAGATGAACAGGTGTTGAGGTGAACATGACCAACTGATGGATATCTTTGGCCTGTAGTGCAAAGATGACTATTTGATTCAAGATATTTATTGATTGTTGTTACAGGGATAAAATGTTGATGATGGGCTTTTAAATTCATAGATAATCGTAGATTTTATTCTCTACGTAACTTTTCTATGAATTATTATTTTCCGCTGCGAATATTGAATTAAAACTTGTTGTCTATTGTATTCTATTAAATTTTTCCCTGTTGAAGACTAACGATAATTTGTTGTATATTATCTTAGTCATAATATTCTTTACTGGGCTAGTTGAGCTCACCCTTTTCCTTGTTGTTCCATTTTCTTCTCAGGAGGCGAGAATGTTGCAGGTACTAGTCGGGGTATGGAATGAAGGTTCTAGGAAGTTGTTTTAGTAGTCCTCACCATTTTTTTTGTAAAATATTATTCCAATAATTGTAATGAGGACTTATTTGAGTGTGAATATTGTCTAGATGACAATATTTGTATTTACACTCACAGTTTTTATGTTGTATTAATAAAGTTGTAGTTGTTTCTGTACCATGTTATTGACGACTCATAATAGGTGTTGTATACCTGTTTTGGGGGCGTCACAGTTGGTATCAGAGCTTAGGGATATGATCTCTGGCGGTGATCGGGGAATAGAACTAGGAGGGGAGAGACGAGTAAATCCTTCGCTAGTGTGTCCTACCTAAGCTTATTTGTTGGTCGGTCATAATATAGGAATATTATGTGATTTGTTAATTTGTTAAATTAACCCTTGTTTTATGGCAGTATTTGAGAATGTCGACTGAGAATGTTAACAGTGGAGTAAATGAAACCGTGGAGACACCTGTACTCACCAACGAGGAGAACGTGCAACAGGCTGGCAATGTTCCTCCTGTGAACAACACCACTGAGCAGACGATGAACGATGAGATGTTTAGAAGCTTTTTGCGATTCATGTAAAACCAGACGAAGGAGATTCCTGTTCAAAAATATAGGAAGAAACAATGGCAACGCACAGCTGGTCACAGCCAAGCAGTTCAAAGAGTTGGGACCACCAGAATTCTGGGGAAAGCCGGATCCGATTAAGGCGGAGACATGGGTCAAGCAAATTACCAAGATATTTGATGTCTTGGGATGCACGAAGGAACAGAAGGTTCCATTCGCTACCTTTATGTTCCGTGGCGAGGCAGACTACTGGTGGGAGTCTATGAAACGTACCCATCCAGCCGCACTCAACATGTCTTGGGAGACATTTCAGAAACTCTTCAACGAAAAATACTTTCCTGAAAGTATTCGCCATATGAAGGAGGTAGAGTTTATTAGACTGGAGCAGAATAACATGACGGTGTCCCAGTACGAGGCAAAATTTGTAGAGTTATCCAGGTTTGCACCTCATTTGGTGGAGAATGAGGAACGTATGACGCGGATGTTTCTGAGAGGTTTGAAACCCGGCATACGTCAATATCTCATTTCTCATAAATTTTCTCTCTATTCAGATGTTGTCAACAGGGCTCAATTATTAGAGCGAGATAACGAGTACGGTCAATCGAGGGACCACAACCAGAATTATACCGGTGACAGCAGTCATCAGAACAACGATAACCAGTGGAGAAAGAAAAATACGGACAAGAACGGCAACCACTCTGGTGGTAATCGTGGCCATGAAAATAGAAGAAGCGAGTCGGGAGGAGATTTTAAAAAGAGGAGATTCAACAATGATAATACGAAGACGTCAGCACCAGCAGCAACTGGTTCCAAGGGAGGAGAACGACCACCGGTCATATGCTATAAGTGCGGAAAAGAAGGACATATCAGCCCAAACTGCCCACAACAGTTTAAGGTATGTTATAACTGTGGAAAGGAAGGACATATCGCTCGAGATTGCACTGTAGCGAAACCAAGTCCAGCGGGGATGGTGACTCAAAAGGCTGTCCCAGAAAAGTCAAAGTCAACGGTTCCTGGAAGAGCGTTTTTTGTGACTGGTCAGAATGCGAGGAACCCGAACGAAGTTAGCACGGGTTAGTTAATTATAAACTTTGCGAAGTTTATACCTTATTAGATACCGGTTCTACCCATTCTTTTATCTCTCTTGCTTGCGTTCAACGTTTAAACTTGACTCCGAAGAAATTAGACTTTGACCTATCTGTGAAAACTCCGTTAGGAGAAACTTTCGTTACATCCACTGTTTATAAATCTTGTTTGATCCAAGTTGGTACCATCACCTTACCTGTTGATCTTATCTCTTTAAAGATACTTGCATTTGACGTGATTTTAGGAATTGATTGGTTAACTACTCATTATGCCAAATTGATTGCTTTTGTGAGGTTGTTAGTTTTCATATTCCTAAGCAACCTATTATTCAAATTCAAGCAACCAAACCATTGAAGTCAAACTCTTTCATATCAAGCCGTAAAGTTATTCGTTTATTGAAAAACAGATGTCAAGCTTTCTTAGCTATGTTATGGACTTGAACAAAAATACGTCAGAATTGAATGATATTTCTATTGTTAGTAAAATCCCTGACGTATTTCCTGAAGAATTTCTTGGCCTACGCGTGATATTGAATTTTGTATCATCTTTGAATCTGGTACAAAACTCACTTCTAAAATCTCATATCGAATGGCTCCTATTGAACTTCAGGAGTTAAAAACCTAACTGTAGAAGTTTGTACCCGAGCCTCTATCTGGTGACTTCCTTTGTGGAATGCACTGAAGCCAGACTCTCTGTAGGGGACGCCATATTCGTGCGGTAGTAAACTGATAGGTGTCATTGTGACGTGCTATCCAAGATTGGGATATGAGTCACAGTTGAGAGCAAACCTAAGTCAGTAATCGAAATACGTAGCTTTCTAGGCTTAGCTGGTTACTATCGGAGATTCGTGAAAGGATTTCTCGAATCGCTACTCCGTTAACTCAGCTGACTCGAAAAGATACAAACTTCGAATGGACCGAGGAATGCGAGAAGAGTTTCCAAGAGCTTAAGAGGAGACTCATTTCGGCACCTGTTCTGACAATACCATCTGGTTCGGATGGATTTGTTATCTACAGCGATGCTTCAGGCAAAGGGTTAGGATGTGTTCTCATGCAACGTGGGAAAGTCGTAGCCTATGCCTCGCGACAACTTAAAGAATATGAGAGGAATTATCCTACTCATGATCTAGAGTTGGCAGCAGTCGTTTTCGCACTAAAGATCTGGAGGCACTATCTATATGGGGAGAAGGTGGAGATATATTCAGACCATAAAAGCCTCAAATATTTCTTCACTCAAAAAGAACTCAACATGCGGCAACGACGTTGGCTCGAGCTGTTGAAAGATTACGACCACACTATTCAATACCATTCTGGAAAAGCAAACGTGGTAGCTGACGCGTTGAGTAGAAGATCATATGCAGGAACGAGTGCGATGATGTCAATTATACGCGTAGAACCAACTTTAATCGATAAAGTTAAATTTGCTCAAGCTACAGACCCGGAGCTGATGCGTATGAAGAAGAAAGTACAAGAAGGTGCTATTCCGGAAGCGAGAATCGATGAAGAAGGAATACTTCGAGTCACTCTAGACTTTGTGTTCCTAACGACTCTGATGTGAAGTACAAGATCATGATGGAGGCACACAATACACTATTTGCAATCCATCCTGGAAGTACTAAAATGTATCGTGATCTTCGACATACATTTTGGTGGAACAATATGAAGAGAGAGATTGCAAAGTTTATCTCGAGGTGTTTAACTTGTCAACGTGTAAAGGCGGAGCATCAAGTGCCAAAGGGTCATTGTTGATAGATTAACCAAGTCTGCTCATTTCTTGCCGATACGGGAGACTTATTCCCTTGAACGTCTTGCTAGTATATACGTGAATGAGATTGTAAGGTTGCATGGCATGCCAGTATCCATAGTTTCGGATCGTGACCCAAGATTCACTTCAAGATTTTGGGTTTGCTTGTAAAAAGCTATGGGCACGGATTTACGGTTCAGTTCGGCATACCATCCTCAAACGGACGGGCAATCAGAGAGGACTATTCAAACTCTTGAAGATTTATTAAGACTTTGTGTCCTAGATTTCAAAGGAAGTTGGGATAAGTACCTACCATTGGTGGAATTCTCCTACAACAACAGTTATCAGGCAAGTATAGGTGTGGCTCCTTTGAAGCATTGTATGGACGAAAGTGTCGCTCTCCAGTATGTTGGGATGAGGTGGGAGAAGCAACGTTGTTGGGACCAGAGTTGGTACGAATGACTACAGAGAAGATCCAAACGATTCGACAACGTATACAAACGGCACAGGATCGACAAAAGAGTTATGTGGATCTTCATCGAAAGGACGTGGAATTTGACATTGGGGATCATGTATTATTACGTGTAGCTCCATGGAAAGGAGTTACAAGATTTGGGAAGAGAGGAAAGCTCAATCCACGATTTATTGGTCCATTTCAGATTCTTGACCGAGTAGAAAATGTGGCCTATAGACTTGCGTTACCTCCAAGTATGTCTCGTGTTCATAATGTTTTTCATATATCTGTGCTTCGTAAATATGTGAAAGACCCGAACCATGTTATTGAGTTAGAACCGGACGAGATAGCTGAAGACTTAACGTACGAGGAGGTACCTGTCAAGATCATGGATAAAAAGGAGCATGTCCTACGCACGAAGGTCATACCACAAGTTAAAGTTTTGTGGAGAAACCATGCTATTGAGGAAATGACCTGGGAGTTAGAAACGGAAATGAAAGCGAGGTATCCTCATCTTTTCGAAACACCAGGTACGTATGTCAATTTCGAGGACGAAATTTCATAAGAAGGGGAGGTTGTAAGACCCCAAATTATTAATAAATGAAATTTAATTTCCTCTATTTATTATTCTGAAATAGTAAGAGTTGATTTGATTAATGTGGTTAGTTATGGGTAAAATGCGTAAATATTTTAAATAAGCAAGTGGTTATAAAATATTCATTGTTGTCGGGGAATATTTGTTTGGTCGTGGAATATTCTTGTTGTCGGGGAATATTCGTACGACGGCGCAGCCTTGTGTGGGCCCCATAACAGAAAGCGATTGGATGAAGAAAACGACAAAAATAAGTTGTTTATAAATAACGGCGTAGTTGTTACCGTTAATACTGTTGGAATACCCGGTGGTTAAAACACGGTAATACGCGTAGCACACGGTATTGCACCAATTATTGATTCTTACGTAAGAAGGCACTACTCAATAATTGTTACAGTAATTACTGTTCAATATTGTATTTTATTGATTCAATAATTGCTGCGTTGATATTTTATATTACTGTTGTTTCCATAATTGTCACTACGCAGTATTTTTCATTATCGGAGCAATAATTCATATTATCTGAATAATATTATTAGATAACATTATTGGTAATGTCTAGAAAGTTCTGTCAAAGGAGAGGTTTGGTCATCTAATTGCGCGCCAGTAAGGAGAAATCCTTATTGGAAAGCCCCCTCTTTCCTGGGAACAGCCTGGTTGCTAGTACTGTGATTCTGTAATATTATTTGTGTATAATTAATTATTGATTTATATGATGAGAAAAATAGTGATTTTATGTGGATATAGATAGAGAAAAATTTTAATGTGACAATTGTTGAAAATTAATATTTTATCTTTTTCTGATAAAATAATTCATTTAAATATATTATTTTAATAATATATTGATGGTGGTATATTTTTACAATGAATGTGGGATATATGAGTGTATGAGGAGGAAGAGTATTTTTGTGGCATTAAATGATTAACACATGTTTTGTGTGTTGGTAGACATAATTCTTGACCGAAAATTTATTATTGACTGTAAAATTGCCCGTTTGTGAATTTCGATTAATTTCTGTTTGGAATTTGGAAAAACTTTCTTCTGCAAAGTTGTAGAGAATTAAATTTCCTATAAAAACTCGCGAGATTTGAATTTTCTGAATAAAGGACTATTTTTTATGAATTATTGAAGTTCTGAAGTTTCGAAATAATTAATTTTTGGAAGTTTTAATTATTTTTATTAAGAAAAACGTTTTTGACATTTGAGTGGCACATGTTAATGGTGGAAATCAGCTGATGTGGTGTGCTAAGAAAATTATATTATTAATTTATTCGATTTTCTGCTTTGGTGTTCTAAGCATTTTCCTATAAATAGGGTGCTTAGGTTAGAATTGAAAACCACACCAGAAACACAAGTTTCTCTCTATTTCTCTCTCTATATCGAGCGTATTCTTGTGAGTATTTGATACTTTGAGTGTTGCTATACGGTGCAAGTTTCCTTCAGCACTATATCTAGTATTCAAGTCAGAAGTACCGTCTTTCCGAGGTAAGGGATGTTATTTCTTCTTAAATGATATTATTTTCTTCAATATCATTATGCCGAAGTATTGATCTGAATTTTTATCAAATTTGGAACTTTTCATGTCGGAGTTACTATTCATGAGTTACTATTCACGAGTTACTATTCACCGAAAAATGAAATTTTCTTCTTTTCGTCCAAATATCTATTCTGGATACTAGCTTTGATTGTATCCATGTTTTGATCATTCTTGAATTTTACTTCACTATGATAAGGTATTTTTGGACATGGATAAATTGAAATACGAATCCTTAATATTTGTTATTTTGCTTCACTGGATTCGTTTTCTTTAAAATATTTTTCATCATCTCAGTCTTAAATGATGATATAACTGAATATCTTTGGCCTGTAGTGCAAAGATGAATAATTTCTGATGAATATATTTGGCCCGTAGTGCAAAGATGAACAGGTGTTGAGGTGAACATGACCAACTGATGGATATCTTTGGCCTGTAGTGCAAAGATGACTATTTGATTCAAGATATTTATTGATTGATTGTTACAGGGATAAAATATTGATGATGGGCTTTTAAATTCATAGATAATCGTAGATTTCATTCTCTACGTAACTTCTCTATGAATTATTATTTTCCGCTGCGAATATTGAATTAAAACTTGTTTTCTATTGTATTCTATTAAATTTTTCCCTGTTGAAAACTAACGATAATTTGTTGTATATTATCTTAGTCATAATATTCTTTACTGGGCTAGTTGAGCTCACCCTTTTCCTTGTTGTTCCATTTTCTTCCTCAGGAGGTGAGAATGTAGCAGGTACTAGTCGGGGTATGGAATGAAGGTTCTAGGAAGTTGTTTTAGTAGTCCTCACCATTTTTTTTTGTAAAATATTGTTCCAATAATTGTAATGAGGACTTATTTGAGTGTGGATATTGTCTAGATGACAATATTTATATTTACACTCACAGTTTTTATGTTGTATTAATAAAGTTGTAGTTGTTTCTGTACCATGTTATTGACGACTCAGAATAGGTGTTGTATACCTGTTTTGGGGGCGTCACAATGATCATACCAATAATCTACCCATCTTTACACTCAAGTCAAAGAGAAATATCATCATTAGGGTTATAAAAAATGTTATATATGAAAAAAAAATAATATGATCAACATATAGTTTTAATCTCAAGAGTAATATTCATAAATCAACTATAATTTGGTTAGAAAAAGAAACAAATTATTGTCATGAATAGTAACTCGTGAATAGTAATCCATGAATAGTAACATCATGAATAGTAACTCATGAATAGTAAACTCGTGAATAGTAACGTCGGAATAGTAACTCGTGAATAGTAACTCGTGAATAGTAACTCATGAATAGTAACTCCGATATGAAAAGTTCCAAATTGATAAAAAGTTCAGATCAATACTTCGACATAATGATATTGAAGAAAATAATATCATTTAAGAAGAAATAACATCCCTTACTATCCCTTACAATCCCCTACCTCAAAAGAGCAGTACTTCTGACTGGAATAACGCTGAACGAACTTGCACCGTATATCAACACTCAAGATATCAAAATACTCACAAGAATACGCTCAATATATCGAGAGAGAAATAGAGAGAAAACTTCAGTTTCTGGTGTAGATTTTCAATTCTAACCTAAGCAACCCTATTTATAGGAAAATGCTTAGAACACCAAAGTAGAAAATTAAATATAATAATAATATATTTAACAAATTTTCCTTAGCCCACCTTGACCATTCTAATTCACCCATAACACATGTTAATGATGTCCACAAAATACAAAAAAACGTTTTTCTAAACAAAAATAACTAAAACTTCCAAAAATCAATTATTTCGGAATTTCGGAACTTCAATAATTCATAATAAATAGCCTTTCATCAGAAATTTCGAATCTCGCGTGTTTTTATAAGAAATTCAATTCTCTACAACTTTGTAGAAGAAAGTTTTTCCAAATTCCAAACAGAAATTGACCGAAATTCACAAACGGGCGATTTTACAGTCAATAATAAATTTTCGGTCAAGAATTATATCCACCAACACACAAAACATGTGTTAACATTTAATGCCACAAAAATACTCTTCCTCCTCATATACTCAATTAATTAATTAATTCACAAAAATATTACAGAATCACAGTAATACTGGCAACCAGACCGTTCCCAGGAAAGAGGGGCTTTCCAATAAGGATCTCTTCCTTACTGGCGCGCAATTAGATGACCAAACCTCTCCTTAGACAAACTTTCTAGACATTGCCAATAATGTTATCTAATAATATTATTCAGATAATATGAATTATTGCTCCGATAATAGAAAATACTGTGTAGTGACAATTATTAAAACAACAGTAATATAAAATATCAACGCAGCAATTATTGAATCAATAAAATAAAACTGAACAATAATTTACTGTAATAATTATTGAGTAATGCCTTCATACGTAAAAATCAATAATGGTGCAATACCGTGAGCTACTGTGCAACAACGCGTATTACTGTGTTTTAACCCCCGGATATTCTAACAGTGTTAACGGTAACAACTACGCCGTTAAATTATAAACAACTTCTCTTGTCGTTTTCTTCATCCAATCGCTTTCCGTTATGGGGTCGCGCGTACGAATATTCTCCGACAGTAAGAATTTCCACGACCAAGCGAATATTCCCCGACAACAATGAATATTTTATAACCACTTGTGTAATTCGAAAAAATTTCATATATCACCCTTAACTTTAACATTTATCAATTTAACCATTTACTAAATAATAATTATAAAAAAAATTGAATACTTTTTATTTCATAAAATTCGGGGTCTTAACAATCTCCCCTCCTTATGAAATTTCGTCCTCGAAATTTATGTACCTGGTATTTCAAAGAGTTGAGAATACCTTGCTTCATTTCAGATTCCATCTTTCCTGTCATCATAATTTCTTCATTGCTCATCTCCTGTATTTCAGATATCATTCTAGAAAACAGTTTCAAAACAAAGGTTAATTGAACAAATTACATATCACATAATATCCCGATATTATGACCGACCAACAAATAAGCTTAGGTAGGACCCACTAGCGAAGGATTTACTCGTCTCTCTCCTCCTAGTCCTATTTCCCGATCTCCGCCAGAGATCATATTCCTAAGCTCTGATACCAACTGTGACGCCCCCAAAATAGGTCCAATCCATCCAACCCATTCTGAGTCGCCAAATACATGGTACAGAAAATAACTATAATTTTATTATTACAATTGTCGTGCAAAATACGACAACACATATACTGTGAGTTTGGATACAAATATATACCAAATGTGACTCATGTTTCAACCGTGGACATCACCTCACAATGACACCTTACATAAAGGTATCGTCAAAAACTGTTTTAGAAATTAGAATCTTTGGGAAGTGCTCAAGGAAACCTTCGTACATGGGAGGCCATGCGTCTAGGTTATGATAGATATCATATGGTCACAGAATTATTCTTGGTTGACCCAATAGACCCCAAAGAAAAACAAGAAAATTACTATCATAATCTTCCCAATGGTGAGTCTTCTCTCGACTTATCGTTATCTCAACTGTCTCTAATAGAATTATACTTCAAAGAAACACCAAGATTATATAGGTAGTGCTCGTAGATATACTCAGCAAGTGGATGTGCACAACCATGTGTCTTATGATGACTCGAGTTTGTAGCCGTTAGACATCTTGTATGATAGTGGCAAAACACCCTTCCAACGTTGGGTTCGCTTCACCCTAGATGATTTACCAAATATAACTACTAAATGAACTTTTCTATACTGCTTCGGGAGAACCTCCACAGCTAGAGACCACCGTTCTATTTCCTGTTACCCTCGCTCGACCAGCTACACCTTATTACCTGAAAGGAATTGTGAAGCAAAAGGGTGAGCACAACTAGCTCAGTAAAGAATATCATGACTAAAGATAAATTATCAATAGTCTTCAACAGTAATAAATCAGAGATTTAGAACATAGGTAGATGATAAAACTTTTCAACCATAGTTGCAGCGGAACGAGCAATCCATTAGAAGAGTCAAATAGACCATAAAGTCTATTATCTTCTCCATGTTAAAAGTCCACCAACAATGTTTTATCCCTATAACATCAATCAACAGTTTCCTGTCCACAATCATATAAATAACTCATAATCATAATTGTAGTTCTAAATTTCTCTTCGCATTCAGGACGAAGATAATTTTCATCACCTGTCTTTACCTGAAACATCAAAGATCATGATTATACCAAATCACAGTTCCTGTTTCATAATCATACTAATAAATTCATCTTTGCACTACAGGCCAAAGATATTCATCAACAAACCATCTTTGCACTACGGGCCAAAGATATTCAATATAAATTCATCTTCGCACTACAGGCCAAAGATATTCATCACTAATTCATCTTTGCACTACAGGCCAAAGATATTCATCAACAGTTCATCTTTGCACTACAGGCCAAAGATATTCATCAATAATTCATCTTTGCACTACAGGCCAAAGATATTCCTCAATAGTTCATATTTGCACTACAGGCCAAATATATTATTATCTCAAAGAAATATATAATCATTTCAGAATTTATATAACCAATAATTATAACCATGTTGATCATTTCACCTTTGCACTTAAGCTAAAGATATTCAATTATAAATTCAATGGTCATGATCATACCAGTCACAATTTAACTTTTCACTACTGGACAAAGAGAACCCTAGTCATGATCATACCAATAATCTACCCATCTTTACACTCAAGTCAAAGAGAAATATCATCATTAGGGTTATAAAAATGTTATATATGATAAAAAAAATAATATGATCAACATATAGTTTTAATATCAAGAGTAATATTCATAAATCAACTATAATTTGGTTAGAAAAAGAAACCAATTTTATCATGAATAGTAACTCGTGAATAGTAACCCATGAATAGTAACTCATGAATAGTAACTCGTGAATAGTAACTCGTGAATAGTAACTCGTGAATAATAACTCGTGAATAGTAACTCATGAATAGTAACTCGTGAATAGTAACTCATGAATAGTAATCCCGACATGAAAAGTTCTAAATTTGATAAAAAGTTCAGATCAATACTTCGACATAATGATATTGAAGAAAATAATATCATTTAAGAAGAAATAACATCCCTTACTATCCCTTACAATCCCCTACCTCAAAAGAGCAGTACTTCTGACTGGAATAACGCTGAACGAACTTGCACCGTATATCAACACTCAAGATATCAAAATACTCACAAGAATACGCTCAATATATCGAGAGAGAAATAGAGAGAAAACTTCAGTTTCTGGTGTGATTTTCAATTCTAACCTAAGCACCCTATTTATAGGAAAATGCTTAGAACACCAAAGTAGAAAATTTAATATAATAATAATATATTTAACAAATTTTCCTTAGCCCACCTTGACCATCTGAATTCACCCATAACACATGTTAATGATGTCCACAAAATACAAAAAAACGTTTTTCTAAACAAAAATAACTAAAACTTCTAAAAATCAATTATTTCAGAATTTTGGAACTTCAATAATTCATAATAAATAGCCCTTTCATCAGAAAATTCGAATCTCGCGTGTTTTTATAGGAAATATAATTCTCTACAACTTTGTAGAAGAAAGTTTTTCCAAATTCCAAACAGAAATTGACCGAAATTCACAAACGGGCGATTTTACAGTCAATAATAAATTTTCGGTCAAGAATTATGTCCACCAACACACAAAATATGTGTTAATCATTTAATGCCACAAAAATACTCTTCCTCCTCATATACTCATATATCCCACATTCATTGTAAAAATATCACCGTTAATATATTATTAAAATAATATATTTAAATGAATTATTTTATCAGAAAAAGATAAAATATTAATTTTTCAACAATTGTCACATTTAAAAATTTTCTCCATCTATATCCACATAAAATCAATATTTTCCTCATCATATAAATCAATAATTAATTATTCACAAATAATATTACAGAATCACAGTACTGGCAACCAGACCGTTCCCAGGAAAGAGGGGGCTTTCCAATAAGGATCTCTTCCTTACTGGCGCGTAATTAGATGACCAAACCTCTCCTTAGACAGAACTTTCTAGACATTGCCAATAATATTATCTAATAATATTATTCAGATAATATGAATTATTGCTCCGATAATAGAAAATACTGTGTAGTGACAATTATTAAAACAACAGTAATATAAAATATCAACGCAGCAATTATTGAATCAATAAAATAAAATACTGAACAGTAATTACTGTAACAATTATTGAGTAATGCCTTCTTACGTAAAAATCAATAGTTGGTGCAATACCGTGAGCTACTGTGCAACAACGCGTATTACTGTGTTTTAACCACCGGATATTCCAACAGTGTTAACGGTAACAACTACGCCGTTAATTATAAACAACTTACTCTTGTCGTTTTCTTCATCCAATCGCTTTCCGTTATGGGGCCCACAAAAGACTGCGCCGTCGTACGAATATTCTCCGACAGTACGAATATTCCACGACCAAGCGAATATTCCCCGACAACAATGAATATTTTATAACCACTTGTGTATTTCGAAAAAAATTCATATATCACCCTTAACTTTAACATTTATCAATTTAACCATTTACTAAATAATAATTATAAGAAAAATTGAATACTTTTATTTCATAAAATTCGGGGTCTTACAGTGAGTCTTCTCTTGACATATCATTATCTCCACTGTCTCTAATTGAGAATTAATACTCCAAACAAACACCAAGATTATATAGGTAGTGTTCGTAGATATACTGAGTAAGTGGATGAGCACAACCCTGTCTTATGATAACACGAGGTTGTATGTCATTAGACATCGTGTATGATAGTGACAAAACACCTTTCCAACGTTGGGTTCGCCTCACCCTATTTTCTTCACCAAATATAACTACTAAATAATGACCACCGTTCTATTCCCTTGTTACCCCCGCTCGACCCAGCTACACTCTTATTACCTAAAAGAAATTGTGAAACAAAAGGGGTGAGCACAACTAGCCCAGTAAAGAATATCAGGACTAAAGATAAATAAATTATCAATAGCCTTCAACAGAATTAAATCAGAGATTTAGAACATATGGTAGATGATAAAAAATTTTAACCATAGTTGCAGCGGAATGAGCAAACCATTAGAAGAGTCAAATAGACCATAAAGCCTATTATCTTCTCCACATTAAAAGTCCACCAATAATGTTTTATCCCTATAACATTAATCAACAGTTCTTTTTCACAATTATATGAATAACTCATAATCATAATTGTAATTCTAAATTTCTCTTCGCATCCAAGACGAAGATAATTTTCCTCACATGTCTTTACCTGAAACATCAAAGATCATGGTTATACCAAATCACAGTTCCTATTCATAATCATATTAAATAATTCATCTTTGCACTACAGGCCAACGATATTCGTCAACAGTTCATCTTTGCACTACTGGCCAAAGATATTCAACAACAGGTCATCTTTGTACTACGGGCCAAAGATATTCATCAATAATTCATCTTTGCACTACAGGCCAAATATATTCATATCTCAAAGAAATATATAATCATTTCAAATTTTTCCAAAATTTTCTAAAGGTCAGAAGAATTACGAACTGAAAAACATAACAACCCTTAAAATCCCTTACTATCCCTTACAATCCCTTACCTCAAAAGTGCAGTATTTCTGACTGGAATGCAAAGCCGAAGGAAACTTGCACTGAATAGCAACTTTCAAAGAATCTAAATACTCACAAAATATGCTTCATAATATAGAGAGAGAAAGAGAGAAAGCTTATGTTTCTGGTGTGATTTTCAATTCTAACTTAGCCCTCTATTTATAGGAAAATGTTAGCACGCCGAAGCAGACTTAACCTGCAACCTGATGGCTTTACCTGCTACTATTCCCACCCATCACATTTGAATAAAAATCTCAGCACATTTCTTCACCAACCAAGAGTGGGGCCCACCAATTCTAGAATTTTTTACCAAAATGATTAACTCCGAAAATTCAACAATTTCTGAACCAGTCATCTCGTAAAATTCATAACAAATTATACGTTCATTTTTAACGGTTCAAAATTTGTGGACATATACTCAACTTATATATGTATAACATATCCAAAAATTACCACAATCCAACGGTCAGATTTAAAATTATAACCCCCGCAAAATATCTCAAAAACCCTAATTTGATTTTCAATACCTCCATTCCGACAAAAATACAGATAAAACACCTCAACATTAACTCCTTCATTTTTAACCACAAAAATATATCCCTCATTTATATTCACATAAAATAAATATTTCCTTATCATATAAATCAATAATTAATTATTCACAAATAATATTACAGAATCACATTATGACAACCAGACCGTTCCCAGGAAAGAGGGGGCTTTCTAATAAGGATTTCTCCTTACTAGCGCGCAATTAGATGACCAAACCTCTCCTTAGACAGAACTTTCTAGACATTGTCAATAATGTTATCTAATAATATTATTTAAATAATATGAATTATTGATCTGATAATGGAAAATACTGTGCAGCAACAATTATTGAAACAACAATAATATAAAATATCAACGCAGCAATTATTGAATCAATAAAATAAAATATTGAACAGTAACTACTGTAACAATTATTCAGTAGTGCATTCTTACGTAAGAATCAATAATTTAACAATACTGTGCAATACCGTGTGCTACTGTACAACCACGCGTATTACTGTATTTTAACCACCGGGTATTCCAACAGTGTTAACGGTAACAACTACGCCGTTATTTGTAAAAACTTAAATTTTTGTCGTTATCGTCATCCGACAGTTATTCGTTATGGGGCCCACAAATAGCTGCGCCGTCGTACGAATATTCCCCGACAGAAAGAATATTCTACGACCAAACGAATATTCCCCGACAACAATGATTATTTTATAACCACTTGCTTATTTTGAAAAAAATATTCACATTTCACCCATAACTTTAAACTTTTATCAATTTAACCATTTACTGAATAGTAATTATAAGAAAAATTGAATACTTTTATTTCATAAAATTCGGGGTCTTACAATCTCCCCTCCTTATGAAATTTCGTCCCCGAAATTTACGTACCTGGTATTTTAAAGAGTTGAGAATACCTTCCTTTCATTTCAAATTCCATCTTCTCTGTCATCATAATTTCTCCATTGCTCATCTCTTGTATTTCAAATAACATTCTAGAATACAGCTTCAAAACAAGTGTTAATTTAACAAATTAACATATCACATAATATCCCGATATTATGACTGACCAACAAATAAGCTTAGGTAGGAAACACTAGCGAAGGATTTACTCATCTCTCCCCTCCTAGTTGTATTCCCCGATCTCCGCTAGAGATCATATCCCCAAGCTCTGATACCACCTGTGACAACCCCAAAATAGGTCCATTCCATCCAACCCATTCTGAGTCGTCAAATACATGGTACAGAAAACAACTACAACTTTATTACAACAATTGTCGTGCAAAATACAACAACACATATGCTGTGAGTTTGGATACAAATATATACCAAATGTGACTCATGTTCCAACCGTGGACAGCACCTCACAATGACACCTTACATAAAGGTATAGTCAAAAATTGTTTTAGAAATTAGAATCTTTGGGAAGTGCTCAAGGAAACCTTCGTACATGGGAGGCCACGCGTCTAGGTTATGATAGATATCATATGGCCACAGAATTATCCTTGGTTGACCCAATAGACCCCAAAGAAAAACGAGAAGATTACTATCATATTCTTCCCAATGGTGAGTCTTCTCTTGACTTATCATTATCTCCACTGTCTCTAATTGAGAATTATACTTCAAACAAACACCAAGATTATATAGGTAGTGCTCGTATATATACTCAGCAAGTGGATGAGCACATCCCTGTCTTATGATGACACGAGGTTGTATGTCATTAGACATCTTGTATGATAGTGGCAAACCACCCTTCCAACGTTGGGTACACCTTACCCTATTGGATTCACCAAATATAACTACTAAATGAACTTTTCTATACTGCTTCGGAGAACATCCACAGCTAGAGACCACTGTTCTATTTTCCCGTTACCCTCGCTCGACCCAGCTACACTCTTATTACCTGAAAGGAATTGTGAAGCAAAAGGGTGAGCACAACTAGCTCAGTAAAGAATATCATGACTAAAGATAATTAAATTATCAATAGCCTTCATCAATAATAAATCAGAGATTTAGAACATATGGTAAATGATAAAAATTTCAACCATAGTTGCAGCGGAACGAGCAATCCATTAGAAGAGTCAAATAGACTATAAAGTCTATTATCTTCTCCATGTTAAAAATCCACCAACAATGTTTTATCCCTGTAACATCAATCAACAGTTCCTTTCCACAATCATATGAATAACTCATAATCATAATTGTGATTCTAAATTTTTCTTCGCACCCAGGACGAAGAATATTTTCATCACCTGTCTTTACCTGAAACATCAAAGATCATGGTTATACCAAATCACAGTTCCTGTTCATAATCATACTAATAAATCCATCTTTGCACTACGACCAAAGATATTCAACAACAGTTTATCTTTGCACTACGGGCCAAAGATATTCATCAACAGACCATCTTTGCACTACAGGCCAAAGATATTCATCAACAATTCATCTTTGCACTACAGGCCAAAGATATTCATCAACAATTCATCTTTGCACTACAGGCCAAAGATATTCATCAACAATTCATATTTGCACTACAGGCCAAATATATTCATATCTCAAAGAAATATATAATCATTTCAGAATTTATATAAACAATAATTATAACCATGTTGATCAATTCACCTTTGCACTTAAGCTAAAGATATTCAATTATAAATTCAATGGTCATGATCATACCAGTCACAATTCAACTTTGCACTACAGGCCAAAGAGAACCCTAGTCATGATCATACCAATAATCTACCCATCTTTACACTCAGTGAAAGAGAAATTCAACATCAGGGTTATAAAAATGTTATATATGATAATAAAATCAATATAATCAACATATAGATTTAATCTCAAGAGTAATATTCATAAATCAACTATAATTTGGTTAGTAAAAGAAACCAATTTTGTCGTGAATAGTAACTCGTGAATAGTAACTCATGAATAGTAACTCGTGAATAGTAACTCGTGAATAGTAACACCGACTCAAAAAGGTAAAAATTCCACAATAAAATTCATACCAATATTTCGGTATAATGATATTGAAAGAATAACATTTCTTAAGCTTATAAACAATTTATTTAAATTGTTTACACTTTACTAATTAATGCATTTAATCATCATAAAATGCCAACTCTTAAGATTTCATCATCAATAACCAAAACCCTCATCAAAAATCTGCATATACCTCATATAGGATTCTCAAGCCATAAAATCCTATTTTCCAATTTTCTTACTTCACATAACATATTTAATTCATTTACTCATAACTAGACCATTTTCATGAAAAATACCAAATCAGTTCCAAAAATATTTCTTTTCTGGGATTTAGCATAATATAGTCCCATAGTGAACATATATTTTTCTCAGAATTTTTAAAAGTCATTTACTATTTTTCATATGGCCAAAATAGCCGAATATTTAGACATTTATCAAAAATTGTACTTTTGTCTAAAAATTCTGAAATTTACAGAGTATACTTCTATCATATACATGTACTCCCAATAAAAATTTCATCAATTTTGGAGTTAACCACAAGGAATTATAAGCTGTTACTTTTAAAATAGTCTTTTCTCATAAAATTCATAACTCTCAATCTATACATCCAAAAATCACCATTTTTGGACACAATCAATAAAACTCATCAAAATATCATTTCAAATTTTTCCAGAATTTTTGAAGTTCAGAAAAATTACGAAACTGAAAAACATAACAACCTTAAAATCCCTTCCCTTAATCCCTTACTATCCCTTACAATCCCTTACATCCCTTACTATCCTTACCTCAAAAGAGCAGTACTTCTGACTGGATATCGGATATGATGCTGAAGGAAACTTGCACTGATGAATAGCAACTCACCAAGTATCTAAAAACTCACAAAATATGCTTCATAATATAGAGAGAGAAAGAGAGAAAGCTTATGTTTCTGGTGTGATTTTCAATTCTAACTTAGCCCTCTATTTATAGGAAAATTTTGGTAGGTTTGACCTGCAACCTGATGGCTTTACCTGCTACTATTCCCACCCACCACATTTGAAATATAATTCAGCACATTTCTTCACCAACCACAAGTGGGGCCCACCAATTCTAGAATTTTCCACCAAAATGATAAACTCCGAAAATTCAACAATTTCTGAACCAGTCATCTCGTAAAATTCATAATAAATCATACGTTCATTTTTAACGGTTCAAAATTTGTGGACATATACTCAACTTATATATGTATAACATATCCAAAAATTACCACGATCCAACGGTCGGATTAAAAATTATAACCCCCGCAAAATATCTCAAAAACCCTGATTTTTAATACCTCCATTCCGACAAAAATATGGATAAAAACCTCAACATTAACTCCTTCATTTTTAACCACAAAAATATATCCCTCATTTATATCCACATAAAATAAATATTTCCTTATCATATGAATCAATAATTAATTATTCACAAATAATATTACAGAATCACATTTATGACAACCAGGCCGTTCCCAGGAAAGAGGGGGCTTTCCAATAAGGATTTCTCCTTACTGGCGCGCAATTAGATGACCAAACCTCTCCTTAGACAGAACTTTCTAGACATTGCCAATAATGTTATCTAATAATATTATTCAAATAATATGAATTATTGATCTGATAATGGAAAATACTGTGCAGCAACAATTATTGAAACAACAATAATATAAAATATCAACGCAGCAATTATTGAATCAATAAAATAAAATATTGAACAGTAATTACTGTAACAATTATTGAGTAGTGCCTTCTTACGTAAGAATCAATAATTTAAAAATACTGTGCAATACCGTGTGCTACTGTGCAATAACGCGTATTACTGTATTTTAACCACCGGGTATTCCAACAGTGTTAACGGTAACAACTACGCCGTTATTTGTAAAAACTCAAATTTGTCGTTTTCTTCATCCGACAGTTATTCGTTATGGGGCCCACAAATAGCTGCGCCGTCGTACGAATATTCCCCGACAGAAAGAATATTCCACGACCAAACGAATATTCCCCGACAACAATGATTATTTTATAACCACTTGCTTATTTTGAAAAAAAATTCATATTTCACCCATAACTTTAAACTTTTATCAATTTAACCATTTACTGAATAGTAATTATAAGAAAAATTGAATACTTTTATTTCATAAAATTCGGGGTCTTACAATCTCCCCTCCTTATGAAATTTCGTCCCCGAAATTTACGTACCTGGTATTTCAAAGAGTTGAGAATACCTTCCTTTCATTTCAAATTCCATCTTCTCTGTCATCATAATTTCTCCATTGCTCATCTCCTGTATTTCAAATAACATTCTAGAATACAGCTTCAAAACAAGTGTTAATTTAACAAATTAACATATCACATAATATCCCGATATTATGACTGACCAACAAATAAGCTTAGGTAGGAAACACTAGCGAAGGATTTACTCATCTCTCCCCTCCTAGTTGTATTCCCCGATCTCCGCTAGAGATCATATCCCCAAGCTCTGATACCACCTGTGACAACCCCAAAATAGGTCCATTCCATCCAACCCATTCTGAGTCGTCAAATACATGGTACAGAAAACAACTACAACTTTATTACAACAATTGTCGTGCAAAATACAACAACACATATGCTGTGAGTTTGGATACAAATATATACCAAATGTGACTCATGTTCCAACCGTGGACAGCACCTCACAGTGGTACCTTACATAAAGGTATAGTCAAAAACTGTTTTAGAAATTAGAATCTTTGGGAAGTGCTCAAGGAAACCTTCGTACATGGGAGGCCACGCGTCTAGGTTATGATAGATATCATATGGCCACAGAATTATCCTTGGTTGACCCAATAGACCCCAAAGAAAAACGAGAAGATTACTATCATATTCTTCCCAATGGTGAGTCTTCTCTTGACTTATCATTATCTCCACTGTCTCTAATTGAGAATTATACTTCAAACAAACACCAAGATTATATAGGTAGTGCTCGTATATATACTCAGCAAGTGGATGAGCACATCCCTGTCTTATGATGACACGAGATTGTATGTCATTAGACATCTTGTATGATAGTGGCAAACCACCCTTCCAACGTTGGGTACACCTTACCCTATTGGATTCACCAAATATAACAACTAAATGAACTTTTCTATACTGCTTCGGGAGAACATCCACAGCTAGAGACCACTGTTCTATTTTCCCGTTACCCTCGCTCGACCCAGCTACACTCTTATTACCTGAAAGGAATTGTGAAGCAAAAGGGTGAGCACAACTAGCTCAGTAAAGAATATCATGACTAAAGATAATTAAATTATCAATAGCCTTCATCAATAATAAATCAGAGATTTAGAACATATGGTAAATGATAAAAATTTCAACCATAGTTGCAGCGGAACGAGCAATCCATTAGAAGAGTCAAATAGACTATAAAGTCTATTATCTTCTCCATGTTAAAAATCCATCAACAATGTTTTATCCCTGTAACATCAATCAACAGTTCCTTTCCACAATCATATGAATAACTCATAATCATAATTGTGATTCTAAATTTTTCTTCACACCCAGGACGAAGAATATTTTCATCACATGTCTTTACCTGAAACATCAAAGATCATGGTTATACCAAATCACAGTTCCTGTTCATAATCATACTAATAAATCCATCTTTGCACTACGACCAAAGATATTCAACAACAGTTTATCTTTGCACTACGGGCCAAAGATATTCATCAACAGACCATCTTTGCACTACAGGCCAAAGATATTCATCAACAATTCATCTTTGCACTACAGGCCAAAGATATTCATCTACAATTCATCTTTGCACTACAGGCCAAAGATATTCCTCAACAATTCATATTTGCACTACAGGCCAAATATATTCATATCTCAAAGAAATATATAATCATTTCAGAATTTATATAACACCATAATTATAACCATGTTAATCAATTCATCTTTACACTTAAGCTAAAGATATTCAATTATAAATTCAATGGTCATGATCATACCAGTCACAATTCAACTTTGCACTACAGGCCAAAGAGAACCCTAGTCATGATCATACCAATAATCTACCCATCTTTACACTTCAGTGAAAGAGAAATTCAACGTCAGAGTTATAAAAATGTTATATATGATAATAAAATCAATATAATCAACATATAGATTTAATCTCAAGAGTAATATTCATAAATCAACTATAATTTGGTTAGTAAAAGAAACCAATTTTGTAGTGAATAGTAACTCGTGAATAGTAACTCATGAATAGTAACTCGTGAATAGTAACTCGTGAATAGTAACACCGACTCAAAAAGGTAGAAATTCCACAATAAAATTCATACCAATACTTCGGTATAATGATATTGAAAGAATAACATTTCTTAAGCTTATAAACAATTTATTTAAATTGTTTACACTTTACTAATTAATGCATTTAATCATCATAAAATGCCAACTCTTAAGATTTCATCATCAATAACCAAAAACCTCATCAAAAATCTGCATATACCTCATATATAGGATTCTCAAGCCATAAAATCCTATTTTCCAATTTTCTTACTTCACATAACATATTTAATTCATTTACTCATAACTAGTCCATTTTCATGAAAAATATCAAATCATTTCCAAAAATATTTCTTTTCTGGGATTTAGCATAATATAGTCCAATATTGAACATATATTTTTCTCAGAATTTTTAAAACTCATTTACTATTTTTCATATGGCCAAAACCACCGAATATTTAGACATTTATCAAAAATTGTACTTTTGTCTAAAAATTCTAAAATTTACAGAGTATACTTCTATCATATACATGTACTCCCAATAAAAATTTCATCAATTTTGGAGTTAACCACAAGGAATTATAAGCTGTTACTTTTAAAATAGTCTTTTCTCATAAAATTCATAACTCTCAATCTATACATCCAAAAATCACCATTTTTGGACACAATCAATAAAACTCATCAAAATATCATTTCAAATTTTTCCAGAATTTTTGAAGTTCAGAAAAATTACGAAACTGAAAAACATAACAACTCTTAAAATCCCTTACTATCCCTTACTATCCCTTACTATCCCTTACAATCCCTTACAATCCCTTACTATCCCTTACCTCAAAAGAGCAGTACTTCTGACTGGATATCGGATATGATGCTGAAGGAAACTTGCACTAATGAATAGCAACTCACCAAGTATCTAAAAACTCATAAAATATGCTTCATAATATAGAGAGAGAAAGAGAGAAAGCTTATGTTTCTGGTGTGATTTTCAATTCTAACTTAGCCCTCTATTTATAGGAAAATTTTGGTAGGTTTGACCTGCAACCTGATGGCTTTACCTGCTACTATTCTCACCCACCACATTTGAAATATAATTCAGCACATTTCTTCACCAACCACAAGTGGGGCCCACCAATTCTAGAATTTTCCACCAAAATGATAAACTCCGAAAATTCAACAATTTCTGAACCAGTCATCTCGTAAAATTCATAATAAATCATACGTTCATTTTTAACGGTTCAAAATTTGTGGACATATACTCAACTTATATATGTATAACATATCCAAAAATTACCACGATCCAACGGTCGGATTAAAAATTATAACCCCCGCAAACTATCTCAAAAACCCTAATTTTTAATACCTCCATTCCGACAAAAATATGGATAAAAACCTCAACATTAACTCCTTCATTTTTTAACCACAAAAATATATCCCTCATTTATATCCACATAAAATAAATATTTCCTTATCATATGAATCAATAATTAATTATTCACAAATAATATTACAGAATCACATTTATGACAACCAGGTCATTCCCAGGAAAGAGGGGGCTTTCCAATAAGGATTTCTCCTTACTGGCGCGCAATTAGATGACCAAACCTCTCCTTAGACAGAACTTTCTAGACATTGCCAATAATGCTATCTAATAATATTATTCAAATAATATGAATTATTGATCTGATAATGGGAAATATTGTGCAGCAACAATTATTGAACAACAATAATATAAAATTTCAACGTAGCAATTATTGAATCAATAAAATAAAATATTGAACAGTAATTACTGTAACAATTATTGAGTAGTGCCTTCTTACGTAAGAATCAATAATTTCAAAAATACTATGCAATACCGTGTGCTACTGTGCAATAACGCGTATTACTGTATTTTAACCACCGGGTATTCCAACAGTGTTAACGGTAACAACTACGCCGTTATTTGTAAAAACTTAAATTTTTGTCGTTATCGTCATCCGACAGTTATTCGTTATGGGGCCCACAAATAGCTACGCCGTCGTACGAATATTCTCCGACAGAAAGAATATTTTACGACCAAACGAATATTCCCCGACAACAATGATTATTTTATAACCACTTGCTTATTTTGAAAAAAATATTCACATTTCACCCATAACTTTAAACTTTTATCAATTTAACCATTTACTGAATAGTAATTATAAGAAAAATTGAATACTTTTATTTCATAAAATTCGGGGTCTTACAATCATGACCATTAATGAATACACGAATATCTTTGGCCATAGTGCAGGGGTGATTCGATGATGTGGATTATTTTATTAAGCTGAGTCCCAGTGATCACAATGTTGAAAAACCTTTTCAATCATAAAAGATAGTAGAGTTTATTTTCTACTTGACTCTTTTAATGGATTGCTTGTTCCGCTGCAGTTAAACTTGATGTCTATTATATTTTATCAGTTTAACATTGTTGAAGGCTAATGATAATTTATTCTGCATTATCTTAGTCATAATATTTCTTACTGGGCTAGTTGAGCTCACCCTTTCTTTTATTATTCTCTTTAGGAAATGAGAACGTAGCTGGGACAAGTCGGGGAACGGAGTGATATTCTGAATGATAGTATTAGTTAGTAGTCCTCACTATTCTATGTAATGGTGTGTTAATAAATGTAATGAGGACTCCTTTTGAGTATGAATACTCTCTAGAAGATAATATTTGTATTCAAACTCACAGTTTATGTTTTGTCGTATTGTACACGACAGTTGTATTAGTAAGTTGTATTTGTATTCTGTACTATGTATCTGACGACCCAAGATGGGTGATGTATACCTATTTTTGGGGGCGTCACACCAGGTCATGCGTAAATGCACAGACAGGATATTCCGACAGAATAATAAAGAACGGAACCAGGTCAGGCAAAATTCATACAGACAGGATATTTCAATAGAATATTAAAGAATGGAATAACAACTGAAATCACCATGCTTGCGATAGGCCGCACAGATAGGTTATTCCAACAGAATAATAATTAATGGAACCAAGTCAGGCGTAGTACGCACCTACAGGATATTCCGACAGAATAATAAATAACGGAATAATAGAAGAATTTCACCATGTATGCGCTACTTCGCATAAACAGGTTATTCCAATATAATAATAAAGAATGGAATAACAGAAGAATTTCACCAAGTATAGGGTAGTCCGCGTATACAGGTTATTTCAACAAATAATAAAGAATGGAATAACAGAAGTTCTCTTCATGAGTACAAAAGAAATAATACCCCTTACGGGTACAACAAATAATATCCCTTATCTTAGAAAGAAGAGTACTGGATATAGGAGTAGTGAAGTAGCAGAACATTTTTCTTCTTTCTCTCTATAGTTTCTCTCTCTAGAGTTTCAGTGAATTCGTAAGAAATAATGAAGGAATGAGCTTCTATTTATAGAAGAATGGACTGCATAGTAATTAATTCATGAACAGTCCAGATTGATTTACTTTTAATCGGACGGTCCATATTTAAAGCAAAATCTTTTAAATAAAATATAATATATTCTATTTATAATCTAATAAAACGAATAACTTTATAAAAGTATTCTGTTTTATATAAAAAGATTTTACTATGCAAAATACTATGCAGGCATTATGCAACACTATGCATAATAAAATATAATATATTCTATTTATAGAATAACTCTATAAAAGTATTCTGTTTTATATAAAAAGATTTCACTATACAAAATACTATGCATAATAGAATATAATATATTATATTTATAGAACAACTTTATAAAAGTATCCTGTTTTATATAAAAAGTTTTTCTGTTTTATTACATTAATAATATCAATAAAACAAAACTGAGTGACTTATCACTTAAACATCAATAATCAATACTGTGTGCTACTATGCAACCACGAGTATTATTGTACTTTTAACACCGAGTGTTTCAACAGTTAACGGTAAAACTTCCGCCGTTATTTTCATAAAATATTTTTATCGTTTTCTCAATCCGACAATAATTCTGTTGCGGAGTCCACCAATGATTGTGCCGTCGTATGGATATTCTCCGACAAAAAGAATATCCCCCGACCAAACGAATATTATATAACAACTTGAATACTTTGCAAAATTTATAAATACCACCCATAACTATAACATTATATCAAATCCACACCATAATATAAAAATAATTTTATTTTGAGAAAATTAAATCTTATTCGTAAAATTTGGGGTTTTACATGTAGTGCAAAGTTGGACTGTTGATTTACTTGATTATAAATATGAATTGTGATTTAATTATAATCTGTGGTGGTTCAGGTAAAGACAGGTGATGAAAATTATCTTCGTCCTGGGTGCGAAGAGGAATTTAGAATCACAATTATGATTATGAGTTATTCATATGATTGTGGACAGAAATTATTTATTGATGTTACAGGGATAAAACATTATTGGTGGACTTTTAACATGGAGAAGATAATAGATCTGATGGTCTATTTGACTCTTCTAATGGATTGCTCGTTCCGCTGCAACTATGGTTGAAAAGTTGTATCATCTACCATATGTTCTAAATCTCTAATTTATTACTGATGAAGGCTATTGATGATGTAAGTTATCTTTAGTCATGATATTCTTTACTTGGCTAGTTGTGCTCATCCTTTTTGATTCACAATTTCTTCCAGGTAATAAGAATGTAGCTGGGTCGAGCTGGGATAACTGGGGAATAGAACGGCGGTCTATAGCTATTGAGGTTCTCCCTAAATAGTATGGAAATAATTTTATTAAGAACTTTAGATAAGTGTGTCGTATTGTATACATCATTTAATTTTTAATTTTGGTGAACTGAATAGGGTGAGGTGAACCCAACTTTGAAAGGGTGTTTTGACACTATCATATAAGATGTCTAATGACATACAATCTCGTGTTATCATAAGATAGGGTTGTGCACATCCACTTGCTGAGTATATCTACGAGCATTACCTATATGATCTTGGAGTTTATTTGAAATATAATTTTCACTTGGAGACAGTGGAGATAGTTATATGTCAAGAGAAGACTTACCATTGGAAAGAAGATGATAGTAATCTTTTCATTTTTCTTTGGACTCTATTGTAAGACCCCAAATTTTATGAATAAAGATTTAATTTTCTCGAAATATTTTTTTGAATATTATGGTGTGGATTTGAGATAGTATTATAGTTGTGGGTAGTATTTATAAATTTTGCAAAGTATGCAAGTTGTTATATAATATTCGATTGGTCAGGGAATATTCGTTTTAACAGGGAATATTCGTACGACGGCACAATCATTGGTGGACCCCACAAAGGAAGTATTGTCGTAGTTAGAAAATGACAAAATTATCATTTTATAAAACTAACGGTGAAAGTGTTACCGTTAAAACTGTTGAACTACTCGGTAGTAAAAGTACAGTAATACGCGTGGTTGCATAGTAGCACACGGTATTGATTATTGATGCTTACGTGATAAGTCACTCAGTTATACTCAATTATTGCTACAGTAATTGTTGCATTATATCTCTCATATTATTGATTCAATTATTGTTACAGTATCATCTGTATAATATGTTATATGATTAAATCAATAATTGAGACGACAAAGTTATTCATATTATTATTTGCAATATTGACAATGTCTAGAAGTTCTATTAAGGAGAGGTTAGATAATCTAATTGCGCGCCAATAGGGAAAAATCATTATCGGAAAGTCCTCTCTTTCCTGAGAACGACCTGGTTGTTAAATATTATGAATTATAATATTAATGATGAATAAGTTCATGTTAATTAAATATGAAATTGATAGTTCTATTGTGTGAAAATTATTAGTGTTAGTGGAAATCGACATTTATTTCGATAATAATTGATGTATGGAGGTTATATTGATCAATCGAGTAATTAATCGGATAAATGAGCAATTAATTGCTATTAATTCACATGTTTATAACTATGTGTTCACATGTGTGTACTATTGATTCACATTCTTGTACTATTAGGGGTGGTCGTACAAGATTGATAATACTTGCATGACTAAATTAGAAATGGAGGTATAGTTGAATGTACTATACTATAATTAATTTTTTTCACATGTTTAGAACTATTGAGTCACATGATTTACTATTGATTCACATGATTTACTATTAGGGGAGGTGGTGCAAGATTGATAATACTTGCATGACTAAATTAAAAATAAAAAAAGATGGAGGTATTATACTGTAATATTTTGAGCCCCAAAATGTGCAATTATCGAAACTATATTTTTCTATAAATAGAAGCTCATTCCTTCATTATTTTTTATCAATTCACTAAAGTTATAGAGCATTTATTATAGAGAGAAATTATAGAGAGAAAGAAGAAGAGAAGTCTGCTACCTCACTATTCCACTATTTAATTTCTTCTAAGGTAAGGAGTATTATTTCTTTTGTATTCATGAAGAGAGCTTCTGTTATTCCATTCTTTATTATTATATTAGAATAACTGATGAGTATGAAATATGCTATATTTTTATTCCTTAATACTTAATCTTTTGTATTTATTTTGTGCCTAAATAAACTCATTATTCTTATATTTTTATTTTAGGTACAATTGAAGGGGTTTCATGATTTTGAAAATAAATTGGAGGATGTTTACGGGATTCCTAGCAAATCAAGGATTCAACAATTAGTATCATAAATGGATTTGGATTCACACGACAATGAGTTTAAGCACATGGCAATTGTGGAATTTATTTCCAATTTCAATTCTGAATTTTGGATTCTAGAAGATTAATTTTTTACAATTCTATTGTAATTAGGATTTCTTTTAGACTAAGATTTATTTCCAAATTGAATTCTATTTGTGACGCCTCCTAAAATTAGGTATACATCACCCATCTTGGGTCGTCAGATACATAGTACAGAATACAAATACAACTTACTAATACAACTGTCGTGTACAATACGACAAAATATAGACTGTGAGTTTGAATACAAATATTATCTTCTAGAGAGTATTCATACTCAAAAGGAGTCCTCATACATTTATTAACACACTATTACATAGAATAGTGAGGACTACTAACTAATACTATCATTCGGACCATCACTCCTTTCCTTGACTCGTCCCAGCTATATTCTCATTTCCTGAAGAGAACATTGAAAGAAAGGGTGAGCTCAACTAGCCCAGTAAGAAATATTATGACTAAGATAATGAAGAATAAATTATCAATAGTCTTCAACAATGTTAAACTGATAAAATATAATAGACATCAAGTTTAACTACATCGGAATAAGCAATCCATTAGAAGAGTCAAGTAGAGAATAAAACCTACTATCTTCTATGATTTAAAAATATTTTCATCAACTTTTATCACTGAGACTCAGCTTAATAAATAAACCACATCTTCTAATCATCCTTGTATTACGGGCCAAGGATATTCATCAAATCATCAATGATCATGACTATACCGAAAAATCCCTGGTCATAATCATACCACAAACTGTCTATCAATGCATTACAAGCCACTGAGGACTTTTACCACACCACTTATAACATCACAGTTCATGATTATACCGAATGATCCCTGGTCATAATCTTAGTAAGTCCATCTATGCACGTAAGCTAAAGATGACTTTTAACATAAAATAAACATGAGGATGATGACAATGTTATAGGAATTCAATTAAACAAGTTCAATAATTAGTTTATCCAGGAACTAATAATATCCAAATTGTCAACATGATACTTCTTTGTAAAGTAACAGTCAAGAATGCTTAGAAGAATATTTTCATGAAAAGATACTGGATGAAGCGCAAATATCAAGGATATTCCACTAATTTCATGGAGTATAGAAATCAAAACTTTAACCAAATGAGTATAATAAAGAATATATGAAACTACAAATGGATTTTCACCAGCCATGCGGTAATCCACGTATACAGATCATTTCCACAATTTAATAAGGAATGAATATAAAGGATCATTCACCATGCATGTGGCAATCCAGATAGACATGTTATTCTAACAGAATAATAAAGAATGGAATAACAGAAGGATTCACCATGCATGCGATAGAGACCGCACAGACAGGTTATTCCCAACAGAATAATAAATGCGGAATAATAAATATGGAACCAAGTCAGGTGAAATTCACACCGACAGGATATTCCGACAGAATAATAAATGCGGAATAATAAATGATGGAACCAGGTCAGGTGAAATTCACACCGACAGGATATTCCGACAGAATAATAAATGCGGAATAATAAATGATGGAACCAGGTCAGGTGAAATTCACACCGACAGGATATTCCGACAGAATCGTAAAGAACGGAATAATAAAAGAATTTCACCAAGTATGCGGTACTTCGCATAAACAGGTTATTTCAACATAATAATAAAGAATGGAATAACAGAAGAAGATCACCAAGTATTGGGTAAACCGCATATACAGGTCATTCCACCAAGTATAGGGTAAACCACGCATACAGGTTATTCCAACAGAATAATAAAGAATGAAATAACATAAGTTCTCTTCATGAATAAGAAAGAATAACACCCCTTACCGTTTTAAAGAAGAACTGAAATAAAGAAGTAGTTAAGTGGCAGAATACTCTTCTTCTTTCTCTCTATAGTTTCTCTCTCTAGAGTTCAGTGAATTCGTAAGAAAATAATGAAGGAATGAGCTTTTATTTATAGGAAAATGGAATGCATAGTAACTAATCCATGAACGGTCCAGATTGATTTACTTTAATCTGACGGTCCATATTTAAAGAAAAATCTTTTAAATAAAATATAATATATTCTATTTATAGAATAACTTTAATAAAGTATTCTGTTTTATATAAAAAGATTTTACTATGCAAAACACTATACACAATAGAATATAATATATTCTATTTATAGAATAACTTTAATAAAGTATTCTGTTTTATATAAAAAGATGTTTCTGCTTTATTACGTTAATAATACGAATAAAACAAAACTTCATTATCGCTAAATAATTCATATTATTAATTGACAATAATTGAATCAAACTGAGTGACTTCTCACATAAGCATCAATACCGTGTGCTACTATGCAACCACACGTATTACTGTACTTTTACTACCGAGTAGTTCAACAGTATCAACGGTAAAACTTCCGCCGTTATTTTTAATAAAATATTTTTGTCACTTTCTCAATCTGACAATAATTCCGTTGTGAGGTCCACCAATGATTGTACCGTCGTACGAATATTTCTCGTAAATAGTAACTCGTGAATAGTACTTCGACACAAAAAGTATCCCAAATACTCGAGTGAACAATACTAGAGTGAATAGTAATTTGGGTGAATAGTAACTCGTGAATAGTAACTCATGAATAGTAACTCCTGAATAGTAACTCCGACACAAAAAGTGTCTCAAATACTCGAGTGAATAATACTAGAGTGAATAGTAAGTTAGATGAATAGTAACTCGTGAATAGTAACTCGTGAATAGTAACTCATGAATAGTACTCCGACACAAAAAGTGTTCCAAATACTCGAGTGAACGATACTAGAGTGAATAGTAATTTGGGTGAATAGTAACCCGTGAATAGTAACTCGTGAATAGTGACCATGTATTTTATGACAACTTGTTTACTTTAATAAAAAAATTCACATATCACCCTTAACTTTAACCTTTTATCAATTTAACCATTTACCAAAATAGAAAAATTGAATACTTTTATTTCATAAAATTCGGGGTCTCACACTATTTCTTTATGAAAATTAGTATAATTTGTAATTCCTTTAGGACTTGGATTTCTACTTCTTATTGGATTTAGGACTTTGTCTAGCACTATAAATAGATGATGAGAGTCAAGGTTTTATTCATTCAATAATCAACTATCATCTATTGGAGTGCAGACTCAAGAGCATGTAAGGCTAGTTCTTTTTATTCAGTTCTAAAGGGAGGTGAATCCTTGTTACAAGTAATTGATTAATTGAGTATTATTATTTATTTCTTCTTGTGTGAAATTTCTTCTGATAATCTATTTTCATTGATTGCATGCTAATTGATCTAATTAATTTAATATGGCCAATTGAATTAGTTTGATCATTATCATATGCTAGATTAAGATTGGTATTACGTGTAATTGATATCTGTCTTCATCATAAGTAGCAACTTGGTAATAATAATTGTGGACAAACTTTTGTTTATTGCTAAGATTATCAGAAAACAAGTTAAACAAATCGAGCTTATGTGTTTGTTGCTTGGATTAGCCTAATTCTCTATTTCTTAATGCTTCTATCATATTAAATCTAGAGAGCTTATTCTAGGTTGTATGCTAGTTAGAATCTGGTGGAGAGCTTGTTTCATACAGTGATAATCTAAGGAGAATTTCGGATAGCAGAGCTTATTGTTATCTAGGGCTAATAATTTCATTGAAGGAAAAATAATAATAACTTGATTAATTGATTATTGTACTTGGTGAAACTGAACTGTAGAACTGAAATTTTTTACATATTTGGTTAATTTCATCATTAATTCTTGTTCTCTTAGTTTAAAAATAATTTTCAAAAACTCCCATCTTTATTTTCTGTTTAAATAGTAGAATAATTCTAAAACAACTTTACTCTCTGTGGGATCGATCCTTACTTGCTACTGTGCTAATTATTATAAATTGTGAAGTGAAAGTGAGGTTAATTTAGGAGTATCAACGACAGCTCCCAAATTTTGGCGCCGTTGCCGGGGAGTAATTTCTCGTTTTGTTTTTATTCTATTATTTGCTTTGTTCTTGTTTTATGACTCGATCTTCTCAGGCTACTATATTAAATTTTGATCCAGAAATTGAGAAGACTGCAAGGAGGCTAAAGAAGGAAAAACTTAAAGTTCAACGGTCTTCTACAGATATAGACGAGGCTTCTGCATCATCACCAGGCCTCAACTTAGCTTTGGAATTATTATCCAACAAATCATCCACCGAATCCGACAAAGAAGAAGAGATGGCGATTCCAAACAACAATAGAACTCTCAGGGAGTTGGCAACTCCTAATTTAAATCAACAACCTTTGTGCATTGAATATCCTAATTTAGATGCTGCATTTGAACTTAAATCCGGACTAATCCATTTATTGCCTACTTTTCGTGGTCTTACAGGTGAGGACCCCAACAAACATCTAAAGGAATTTCATGTGGTGTGCTCCACTATGAAACCACACGGAATCACCGAAGAACAAATCAAGCTGAGAGCATTCCCATTCTCCCTAGCAGATTTGGCAAAGGATTGGCTGTACTACCTACCCTCAGGTTCAATCCAGTCTTGAAATGACATGAAGCAGTTGTTCTTGGAGAGATACTTTCCAGCCTCAAGAGTAGCCAACATAAGGAAGGAGATCTGTGGGATTAGACAATTCAGTGGGGAGACACTATATGAGTATTGGGAAAGATTCAAAAAGCTTTGTTCCAGCTGTCCACCGCATCAAATAGATGAACAACACCTGATCCAGTATTTCTACGAAGGGTTGGTACCGATGGATAGAAGCATGATCGATGCAGCTAGCGGAGGAGCACTAGTTGACAAGACCCCAGAGGCTGCAAGGACTTTAATTGCAAACATGGCAGCAAACTCGCAACAATATGGCACTAGAACAAATCATGCACCAGTAAGGGTAAGCGAGGTAAGCACTTGTGATTATGGTCAACAAATTTCTGAATTAACTGCTATGGTTAGACAATTAGCTACACGTCAACTGCCAATTGCAAAGGTTTGTGGAATATGTCTACAACCAAATCACAATACAGATGAATGCCTAACATTACAAGATGATGAGGCTGTGCAACAAGCTAATGCAATGGGAAATTATCAGCCACCACCTCAGAAAAAGTATGATCCGTACTCAAACACGTATAACCCAGGATGGAGGGATCATCCAAATCTGAGTTATGGGAATAAGCAAGCGGCACCACCTGCATTTCCACCTAGGCAACAAGGCTTCCAACCAGCCCAACCTCAATATCAACCGAAGCAAGCAGTCCATGCACCTACTGGAACATCATTGGAGGATATGTTTAAAGCATTCATGAATCAGACACAGCAGTTCCAACAAGAGACAAAAGCTTCGGTTCAAGATTTAAGGAACCAAGTAGGACAACTGGCTACAACTGTGGGGATATTGGAATCCAGAGGCTCAGAAAAATTACCATCTCAAACAATAGTCAACCCAAGGGAGAATGCAAGTGCCATAACTTTGCGGAATGAAACACAGTTGGATACACCACCGACCCCCGTAGAGTTTGAGGAGGAAGCAGCTAAGGAGAAAACAGAAAAATCCAAGGTACAACCTAACCCTCCTAATCAGCTTAAAAACATTCCTCTTCCCTTTCCTCCCAGAAATTCTAAAAACTCAAAGAAAGATGAAAAAGAAAAAGAAATTTTGGAAACTTTTAGAAAAGTAGAAGTGAACATCCCTCTTCTTGATGCAATTAAACAAGTGCCACGGTATGCTAAATTTTTAAAAGAATTATGCACTAATAAAAGAAAATTGCAAAATGATGAAAGAGTCACAGTTGGAGAAAATGTATCTGCTATTCTTCAAAGAAAAATGCCTCCTAAATGTAAAGATCCAGGAATGTTCACAATCCCTTGCAAAATAGGAAACACCAGATTTAAAAAAGCCATGCTAGATTTAGGAGCTTCAATTAATGTTATGCCTTTATCTGTTTATGCTTCCTTAAATCTAGGCCCTTTGAAAAATACTGGTGTGATTATCCAATTGGCAGATCGTACTAACACTTACCCCCGAGGGGTAATTGAAGATGTCTTAGTGCAGGTGAACGAACTAATCTTTCCTGCAGATTTTTACATTGTGGATATGGAAGATGATACATCACCAAACCCTTCCCACATCTTGTTAGGAAGACCCTTCCTGAAAATAGCAAGAACCATGATTGATGTGCATAATGGGACCTTGACTATGGAGTTTGATGGTGAGAAGATTCAGTTTAACATTTATGATGCCATGAGGTACCCTAGTGATATAGGACAAGTTTTTGCTATCGATGTGAGAGACTCATTGGTGCATAGAGCTTTTGAACAACTACAAAGGGACAATTTGGAAATTACAATCACCAACAGTTTGGACATGGACAGGGAAGAAGAGATTGCGCAAACCCAGGAATTGAAAGAGAATGTAGCTGCATTACATTCATTGCCAAAATTCTCAAATAAGTCAACGGAAGAAAAATTGCCGATAGTCCTAAGGGACCATGTTACAGTTTTTGGAATGGAGCAAAATCAGGATTTGAAGGATGCTCCTAATGAAGAATTGAAGTTGTTACCAGTCCACTTGAAGTTCGCAAGTCCAATTACATAAGCTGGAAGAGAGGCATGACGTCGAGCCAAAGACGTTAAACACGGGCAGCTGCTTGGGAGGCAACCCAAGATTCCAGATTTGATTTTTCTATCCCTTTACTTTTTAGTTTTTGCATGTTAGTAAGTAGTTTCTTTGCATAATTTTCTTACATTGGGGACAATGTACGGTTTAAGTGGGGGGGGGGAGATTTAGGTTTTATTTTATATAGGAATACTAATCCAATTTTGATGGGAAATTGAAAAAAAATTGAAAAAAAAAATTCTGGAAACTTGGGTTCCATGGTTCTATTTGCCTATGTGTTTGAAGGTTAAAGTCAAAGATTGAAAATTGATACTAAAATTCAGAATCTGTTTGATGCTTAATTTATTAATAAATGATGACAACTAAGTCATGATCCATAGTAATTAATTTGAATTGAATGTGTGATACATGAGTACTTGAATATGAGAATCATGTTTCGTTGGCTAAGTTATTTGTGGAGTTGTCTATGTGCACTGATTTCATGACTTAGAACTGTTTAACTTGCTTATGTTGTTGCAGAACCATGTGAAAAAAATGATGAATAAAAAAAAAAGAAAATTGAAAATCTGCTTCAATGTCCATTGTGCGAAATAACTGGGTATCTAAGCCTCGGGAAGTATCGGTATTCACGCTGAAAAGTGCGATGGATAAAAGCAGCTTGACTAGTCGACTTTTGTGGCCTTTGTTACTTGAATAAGTAAGCCCTTAGGGGTGTCTCTACACCTAGCGCCCTAAGATCATCTGGTTTGGGAGTCGTTGGTGGAAAGTTCGCTAATGGGTAACTCTGAAAAGCCTAAAAAAAGGAGACATTGCACATGTCAAGAAAAAAAAAATATACGAAAAAAAGTATACGAAAAAAGTATACGAGAAAAGCATGAAAATACATTCATCTGTGCTAAAAAGAAGGTTCTATGAAAAAACTTAAAAAGTAAGAAAAATTTGTTCTTAGTTGCGAGTCAATGTGCACGGTTTTTGCACCATGGTAACTAAGTTAAGTAAGTATGATAATTTTGGGAAAGTTACTTATGTGGTTATAGTTTGATTTAATGAAATTCATTGGTGAAATGGTAAGGTTGGTAATTGTGAGTTGATTGATAAGGCGTTGATTAGATTTTTGTAAATTTAGTGTTGATAGTCATGATTTATACCTTTAAACCTTTTGACATTATGGTTGAATAGAATTTTTCTAGAAATCAAACTTTTAGTTTACACGAGGACGTGTAAAAAGATAAGTGTGGGGGAATTTGATGAGTATGAAATATACTATATTTTTATTCCTTAATACTTAATCTTTTGTATTTATTTTGTGCCTAAATAAACTCATTATTCTTATATTTTTATTTTAGGTACAATTGAAGGGGTTTCATGATTTTGAAAATAAATTGGAGGATGTTTACGGGATTCCTAGCAAATCAAAGATTCAACAATTAGTATCATAAATGGATTTGGATTCACACGACAATGAGTTTAAGCACATGGCAATTGTGGAATTTATTTCTAATTTCAATTCTGAATTTTGGATTCTAGAAGATTAATTTTTTACAATTCTATTGTAATTAGGATTTCTTTTAGACTAAGATTTATTTCCAAATTGAATTCTATTTCTTTATGAAAATTAGTATAATTTGTAATTCCTTTAGGACTTGGATTTCTACTTCTTATTGGATTTAGGACTTTGTCTAGCACTATAAATAGATGATGAGAGTCAAGGTTTTATTCATTCAATAATCAACTATCATCTATTGGAGTGCAGATTCAAGAGCATGTCAGGCTAGTTCTTTTTATTCAGTTCTAAAGGGAGGTGAATCCTTGTTACAAGTAATTGATTAATTGAGTATTATTATTTATTTCTTCTTGTGTGAAATTTCTTCTGATAATCTATTTTCATTGATTGCATGCTAATTGATCTAATTAATTTAATATGGCCAATTGAATTAGTTTGATCATTATCATATGCTAGATTAAGATTGGTATTACGTGTAATTGATATCTGTCTTCATCATAAGTAGCAACTTGGTAATAATAATTGTGGACAAACTTTTGTTTATTGCTAAGATTATCAGAAAACAAGTTAAACAAATCGAGCTTATGTGTTTATTGCTTGGATTAGCCTAATTCTCTATTTCTTAATGCTTCTATCATATTAAATCTAGAGAGCTTATTCTAGGTTGTATGCTAGTTAGAATCTGGTGGAGAGCTTGTTTCATACAGTGATAATCTAAGGAGAATTTCGGATAGCATAGCTTATTGTTATCTAGGGCTAATAATTTCATTGAAGGAAAAATAATAATAACTTGATTAATTGATTATTGTACTTGGTGAAACTGAATTGTAGAACTGAAGTTTTTTACATATTTGGTTAATTTCATCATTAATTCTTGTTCTCTTAGTTTAAAAATAATTTTCAAAAACCCCCATCTTTATTTTCTGTTTAAATAGTAGAATAATTCTAAAACAACTTTACTCTCTGTGGGATCGATCCTTACTTGCTACTGTGCTAATTATTATAAATTGTGAAGTGAAAGTGAGATTATTTTAGGAGTATCAACGACAGGTCCCAATAACCTGTCTATGCGAAGTACAGCATACATGGTGAAATTCTTATGTTATTCCATTCTTTATTAGTATGTTGGAATAACCTGTCTATGCGAAGTACAACATACATGGTGAAATTCTTCTGTTATTCTATTATTTATTATTCTCTTAGAATATCCTATGTGTGCGGATTACGCATGACCTGGTTCCATTCTTTATTATTCTGTTGGAATATCCTGTCTGTGCGGATTACGCATGACTTGGTTCCATTCTTTATTATTCTGTTCGAATATCCTGTCTGTGCGTATTACGCATGACCTGGTTCCATTATTTATTATTCTGTTGTAATAACATATTTATGCAGTCTATCGCATGCCTGATGAATTCTTCTGATATTCTAATTTTTATTATTTTGTTAGAATAACCTGTCTATGTGGATTACTGCATGTATGGTGAATGATCCTTCGTAATCATTCTTTAATAAATTGTGAAAATGATCTGTCTACGTGGATTAGCGCATGGCGGGTGAAAATTCATTTACAGTTTCGTATATTCTATTATACTCGTATGAGATATCATTTCTTTTGTACTCGTCATGGAATATCATTTTCTTTGATATTTTTTTTACGAGTTACTATTCACTCTAGTATTATTTATTCGAGTATTCGGGACACTTTTCGTGTCAGAGTACTATTCACGAGTTACTATTCATGGGTTACTATTCACCAATTACTATTCACCTGAATATTATTCACTCGGGTATTTGGGGTACTTTTCTTGTCGGGGTACTATTCACGAGGTACTATTCCTAAAGTACTATTCACATGGTACTATTCACGGGGTACTATTTATCCGAAAAATATATTTCTTTTCTATCCAAATTATTTTTGGTACATGAATATTATTCTTGAATTTTACTCTACAAAATAGTATCATGTTGACAATTTGGACGTTATTAATTTATGGATAAATTAAATTATAAATCTTTAAAATTTATCTTTGAACTTGTTTCATTGTCATCATCCTCGTGCTTATATAGTGATTAAAGTCATCTTTGACTTACGTGCATAGATGGACTTGATATGATTATGACCAGAGATTATTCGGTATAATTATAACCGTAATGTGACGAATGATGTGGTGAAAGTCCTCATTGGCTTGTAGTTCATTGATGGACAGTTGTTGGTATGATTATGACTAGGGATTATTTGGTATAATCATGACCATTGATGAGTACATGAATATCCTTGGCCGTGATGCAGGGATGATTTGAGTTTATTTATTAAGTTGAGTCTCAGCGATAAAAGTTGATGAAAATATTTTTAAATCATAGAAGATAGTAGATTTTATGCTCTACTTGACTCTTCTAATGGATTGCTTATTTCGCTGCAGTTGTTGATCTAAAACTTATTGTCTATTATATTCTATCAGTTGTTACACTGTTGAAGGCTAAGGATAATTTATTATGTATTATCTTAGTCATAATATTTCTTACTGGGCTAGTTGAGCTCACCCTTTCTTTCACTGTTCTCTTCAGGAAATGAGAATATAGCTGGATCGAGTCGGGGAATGGAGTGATGGTCCTTTATAAGTGGATTTAGTAGTCCTCACTATTATGTAAAATAGTGTGATAATAATTGTAATGAGGACTCCATTGAGTGTGGATATTGTCTAGATGACAATATTCTTATTAAAACTCTCAGTTATGTTTTGTCGTATTGTACACGATAACTGTATAATTAAGTTTGTATTTAATTTATGTACCATGTATCTGGCGACCCAAGATGGGTTATGTATACCTGTTTTGGGGGCGTCACAGTTGGTATCAAAGCTTAGGGATATGATCCCTGGCTGAGATGTGAGACAAGAACTAGGAGGGGAGAGACGGGGAATTCTTTCGCTAGTATGACCTACCTAAGTTTATTTGGTATATTTAATTGGTCGGTCAGAGTATAGGGATAATATGTGATATGTCAATTAGCCCTTGTTTTGTGATATGTGATATTTGTGTATAATTAAGTCCAACTGGGACGGTGGCACCAAAGGCGAATACGGACAAAACAAAGTCGGTGGTTTCAGGAAGAGCATTTTTCGTGACTTCTCAAAACGCGAGTAACCCGAACGAAGTTAGCACGAGTTAGTTAATTATAAATTCTTGCGAAGTCTATACCTTATTAGATACTGGTTCTACCCATTCTTTTATTTCTCTTGCTTGCGCTCAACGTTTAAATTTGACTCCGGAGATATTAGACTTTGACTTATCGGTTGAAACTCGGTTAGGAGAAACCTTCGTTACCTCCACTGTTTATAAGTCTTGTTTGATTCTAATCGACACTTTCATGTTACCTGTCGATCTTATCTCTTTGAAAATATTTGTCTTTGTTGCGATTTTAGGAATCGATTGGTTAACTACTCATCATGTTTTTCGTAAGGTTGTTAGCTTTCATATTCCTAACCAACCAGTTATGCGAATTCAAGCAACCAAACCACTAAAGTTAATCATTGTCATATCAAGCTATAAGTAAAGAGCCCTGAGCCTTTCACTGGTGACTTTCTTGTGTGGAATGCACCGAAGCCAAACTTTTCGTAGGGGACGTTGTGAATAACGGTGGCAAGTTGATAGGTATCAATGTGACGTACTATCCAAGTCTTGGATGAGAGTCACAGTTTTGAATGATATTTTTATTGTTAATAAATTTTCGGACGTATTCTTGAAAACTTCCTAGCCTACCCTAGAGCGTGAAATCGAATTTTGTATTGACCCCAGTACAAAACTCATTTCTAAAACCCTCAAATATTTTTCTTCAACCAAAACAAACGTATAATACGCCAAAGACGTTGGCTCGAGCTGTTGAAGATTACGATCGTACCATTCAATATGATCGTGGGAAATCGAACGTGGTAGCTGACGCGTTAAGTAGAAGATCATATGCGTTTACGAGTGCGATATTGTTAACACAAAAACCCATTTCGTATAACTTACAAATGATGAAGATAGAGTTAAAGACTCTAGGGACCCACGTAAAGATAACAAATATACGAGTAGAATCGACTTTAATCGATAAAGTTAAAGCCGCTCAAGCTACACACCCGAATTTGATTAATGTGAATAAAAAGGTTCAAGAGGGCATTATTTTTTAAGCAAGAATCGATGAAGAGATGAAATCTCAACCCTTGATTTTATTGGTCTATTTGAAATACTTGATCAAGTAGGAACTGTGGCCTATAGACTCGTATTACCGCAAAGTATGTCGCGTGTTCATAACGTTTTTTTTCACGTATCGATGTTATGTAAATATGTGGACGACCCGAACCACATTATTAAATTGGAATTAGACGAGATAGCAGAAGATTTAACGTATGAGGAGATATGTGTTAAAATCTTGGATAAAAAAGATTATATTCGACACTCAAAGGTTATACCTCAAGAGTTAGAATTTGAAGTGAAGTCAAGGTATCCTCACCTATTCGGCATACCAGGTACGTATGTAAATTTTGAGGGCGAAATTTCATAAGGAGGGGAGATTAAAAGACCCCAAATTTTATGAATAAAGATTTAATTTTTTCGAAATATTTTTTTGAATATTATGGTGTGGATTTGAGATAGTATTATAGTTGTGGGTAGTATTTATAAATTTTGCAAAGTATGCAAGTTGTTATATAATATTCGATTGGTCAGGGAATATTCGTTTTAACAGGGAATATTCGTACGACGGCACAATCATTGGTGGACCCCACAAAGGAAGTATTGTCGTAGTTAGAAAATGACAAAATTATCATTTTATAAAACTAACGGTGAAAGTGTTACCGTTAAAACTGTTGAACTACTCGGTAGTAAAAGTACAGTAATACGCGTGGTTGCATAGTAGCACACGGTATTGATTATTGATGCTTACGTGATAAGTCACTCAGTTATACTCAATTATTGCTACAGTAATTGTTGCATTATATCTCTCATATTATTGATTCAATTATTGTTACAGTATCATCTGTATAATATGTTATATTATTAAATTAATAATTGAGATGACAAAGTTATTCATATTATTATTTGCAATATTGACAATGTCTAGAAGTTCTGTCAAGGAGAGGTTAGATAATCTAATTGCGCGTCTTATCAGAAAGCCCCCTCTTTCTTGGGAACGATCTGATTGTTAAATATTGTGAATTATAATATTAATGATGAATAAGTTCGTATTGATTAAAGATGAAATTGATAGTTCTATTGTGTGAAAATTATTAGTGCTAGTGGAAATCGACATTTATTTCGATAATAATTGATGTCTGGACGTTATATTGATCAATCGGGTAATTAACCGGATAAATGAACAATTAATTGCTATTAATTCACATACTTATAACTATGTGTTCACATGTGTGGACTATTGATTCATATTTTTGTACTATTAGGGGTGGTGGTGCAAGATTGATAATACTTGCATGACTAAATTAGAAATTGAGGTATAGTTGAAGGTACTATACTATAATTAATTTTTTTCACATGTTTAGAACTATTGAGTCACATGATTTACTATTGATTCATATGATTTACTATTAGGGGAGGTGGTGCAAGATTGATAATACTTGCAGAACTAAATTAAAAATGAAGAAAAAGAGGGATGTATTATACTGTAATATTTTGAAGCCCAAAATGTGTAATTATCGAAACTATATTTTTCTATAAATAGAAGCTCATTCCTTCATTATTTTTCACCAATTCACTAAAGCTATAGAACATTTATTATAGAGAGAAATTATAGAGAGAAAGAAGAAGAGAAGTCTGCTACCTCACTATTCCAGTATCTAATTTCTTCTAAGGTAAGGGGTGTTATTTCTTTCGTATTCATGAAGAAAGCTTCTGTTATTCCAATTATTTATAATTATATTAGAATAACCTGTCTATGCGAAGTACCGCATACATGGTAAAATTCTTCTGTTATTCCATTCTTTATTATTATATTGGAATAACCTGTCTATGCGAAGTACCGCATACATGATAAAATTCTTCTGTTATTCCATTTTTTATTATTCTGTTAGAATATCCTGTCTGTGCGGATTACGCATGACCTAGTTTCATTCTTTATTATTCTGTTAGAATATCCTGTCTGTGCGGATTACACATGACTTGGTTCCATTCTTTATTATTCTGTTCGAATATCCTGTCTGTGCATATTACGCATGACCTGGTTCCATTATTTATTATTCTGTTGGAATAATCTGTCTGTGCGGTCTATCGCATGCCTGGTGAATTCTTCTGTTATTTAGTTCTTTATTATTCTGTTGGAATAACCTGTCTATGTGGATTACCGCATGAATGGTGAATGATCATTCGTATTCATTCTTTATTAAATTATGGAAATGATCTGTCTACGTGAATTACCACATGGCGGGTAAAAATCCATTTACAGTTTCGTATATTCTATTATACTCGTATGAGATATCATTTCTTTTGTACTCGTCATGGAATATCATTTTTTTGGGTATTTTTTTTACGATTTACTATTCACGGGTTATTATTCACCTAGTTACTATTCACTTTAGTATTATTCACACGGTTATTTGGGACACTTTTCGTGTTAGAGTACTATTCACGAGTTACTATTCATGGGTTACTATTCATCCAAATTACTATTCACCCGAATATTATTCACTCGGGTATTTGGGGTACTTTCTATATTAGGATACTTTTCATGAGGTACTATTCTCGAAGTACTATTCACAGGCTACTATTCACGAGGTACTATTTATCCGAAAAATATATTTCTTTTCTATCTAAATTATTTTTGGTACATGAATATTATTCTTGAATTTTACTCTATAAAACAGTATCATGTTGACAATTTGGATGTTATTAATTTATGGATAAATTAAATTATAAATCTTTAAAATTTATCTTTGAACTTGTTTTATTGAATTATTATGTTATTGTCATCATCCTCGTGCTTATATTGTGATTAAAGTCATCTTTGACTTACGTGCATAGATGGAATTTGTATGATTATGACCAGGGATTATTCGGTGTAATCATAACCGTAATGTGACGAATATTGTGGTGAAATTCCTCATTGGCCTGTAGTTCATTGATGGACAGTTGTTGGTATGATTATGAACATGAATTATTCGGTATAATCATGACCATTGATGAGTACATGAACATCCTTGGCCGTGATGCAGGGATGATTTGAGTTTATTTATTAAGCTGAGTCTCAGCGATAAAAGTTGATGAAAATCTTTTTAAATCATAGAAGATAGTAGATTTTATGCTCTACTTGACTCTTTTAATGAATTGCTTATTCCGTTGCAGTTGTTGATCTAAAACTTGTTGTCTATTATATTCTATCAGTTGTTATACTGTTGAAGGCTAAGGATAATTTATTCTGCATTATCTTAGTCATAATATTTCTTACTGGGCTAGTTGAGCTCACCATTTCTTTCACTGTTCTCTTCAGGAAATGAGAATATAGTTAGATCGACTCTGGGAATGGAGTGATGGTCCTTGATAAGTGGATTTAGTAGTCATCACTATTCTGTAAAATAGTGTGATAATAATTGTAATGAGGACTCTATTGAGTGTGGATATTGTCTAGATGACAATATTCTTATTAAAACTTAGTTATATTTAGTACACGACAGTTGTATAATTAAGTTTGTATTTGATTTATGTACCATGTATCTGGCGAACCAAGATGGATGATGCATACCTGTTTTGGGGGTGTCACATTTATTGGGTCAACCAAGGATAATTCTATGGACATGTGATATCTATCATAACCTAGACGTATGGCCTCTCATGTACGAAAGTTTTCTTAAGCACTTCCCAAAGATTTTAATTCCTAAAACAGTTTTTGACTATACTTTTATGTAAAGTACCATTGTAAGGTTGTGGTCGAGGCACCATGAGAGTTACATACATTTGTATTAAAACTCACAGTTAACTGTGGTCGTATTCTATACGACAGTTCAACAGTTGTATAAATGAAGTTTGTATTTAATTTTTATAGTGTGATATCTGGTGACTCAGAATGGGTCGTGTGGACCTATTTTGGGGACATCACACTATCACATACACAAATCCACCCATGACCTCACTCATACTACCTCCATTCCTTAATATAAGAGCATTCACAACAGTTTCTTTATCTTTATCTCTACTCTGCAGTGCTATTGAGTTATTTTACAAAATAGGGATTTAATTTTTTCACTATGTACCCAACAGGTTCCTTATATTGATCCCTTAAATAATAAAAATTAAAAATTAAAATTTTAAAATTAAAAGTTCTAACAGTTAAAACATCAAATTAATAATAATATTATAATTTATAAAAGAGAGTATAATTTATCAATTATATTTCACTATAAAATAATTTTTATTTTATTTTAAATTTTATATAATTTATGGAGTGAGTATTAAATGGATTGTAGTTGCAAATGTACATAAGATTAATATTAACTTAAGTTGTGATATTTTTAAATTTAAATTAATATGATTCATTTAAATTTTAAAAATAATAAAATTTATAATTAATAGTACTTTTATAATATTTATAATTATATTGACATAAATTAAATAAATTTATATCAATTTTAAATTTGAATACGTTTGAAATTAATTTTTAAAAAAGTCAATATTAAGTTTATAATTTGAAAATAAAGTAGTAAAAAAATGTCAAGATGTGTATGATTGATGAGTTGTCCACTTAAATAAATGTGTGAAATATCATTTTTTATATATAGAGAACGATATTTTGATTCCCTCACACTGGGAATAAAATCCTATATAGAGATTAAAATAGAAAGTCAAATAAACATAAAGAAACTGTTGGATAATAATTTGTTGATGTATTCTTCGAAATTAGAGATAGAGTGTAACGCCCTCAAAACAGGTCCATTCCATCCAACCCATTTTGAGTCGCCAAATACATGGTACAGAAAATAACTACAACTTTATTACAACAATTGTCGTGCAAAATACAACAACACATATGCTGTGAGTTTGGATACAAATATATACCAAATGTGACTCATGTTCCAACCGTGGATAGCACGTCACAATGACACATTACATAAAGGTATAGTCAAAAACTGTTTTAGAAATTAGAATCTTTGGGAAGTGCTCAAGGAAACCTTCGTACATGGGAGGCCATGCGTCTAGGTTATGATAGATATCATATGGCCACAGAATTATCTTTGGTTGACCCAATAGACCCCAAAGAAAAACGAGAAGTTTACTATCATATTCTTCCCAATGGTGAGTCTTCTCTTGGCTTATCATTATCTCCACTGTCTCTAATTGAGAATTATACTTCAAACAAATACCAATATTATATAGGTAGTGCTCGTAAATATACTCAGCAAGTGGATGAGCACAACCTTGTCTTATGATGACACGAGGTTGTATGTCATTATACATCCTGTAAGATAGTGGCAAAACACCCTTCCAAGTTAAATTCACCTCACCCTCAATATCTATAGACCACCGTTCTATTCCCTTGTTATCCCTCGCTCGACCCAGCTACACTTTTATTACCTGAAAGGAATTGTGAAGCAAAAGGGTGAGCACAACTAGCTCAGTAAAGAATATCATGACTAAAGATAAATTATCAATAGTCTTCAACAGTAATAAATCAGAGATTTAGAACATATGGTAGATGATAAAACTTTTCAACCATAGTTACAGCGGAACGAGCAATCCATTAGAAGAGTCAAATAGACTATAAAGTCTATTATCTTCTCCACGTTAAAAGTCCACCAAGAATATTTTATCCCTGTAACATCAATCAATAGTTCCTTTCCACAATCATATGAATTATTCATAATCATAATTGTGATTCTAAATTTCGCATCCAAGACGAAGATAATTTTCATCACCTGTCTTTACCTGAAACATCAAAGATCATGGTTATACCAAATCACAGTTCCTATTCATAATCATACTAATAAATTCATCTTTGCATCACGGGCCAAAGATATTCATCAACAGTTCATCTTTACACTACATGCCAAAGATATTCAACAACAAGTCATCTTTGCACTACGGGCAAAAGATATTCATCAACAACTCATCTTTGCACTACAGGCCAAAGATATTCCTCAATAGTTCATATTTGCACTACAGGCCAAATATATTATTATCTCAAAGAAATATATAATCATTTCAGAATTTATATAACCAATAATTATAACCATGTTGATCATTTCACCTTTGCACTTAAGCTAAAGATATTCAATTATAAATTCAATGGTCATGATCATACCAGTCACAATTCAACTTTTCACTACTGGACAAAGAGAACCCTAGTCATGATCATACCAATAATCTACCCATCTTTACACTCAAGTCAAAGAGAAATATCATCATTAGGGTTATAAAAATGTTATATATGATAAAAAAAATAATATGATCAACATATAGTTTTAATCTCAAGAGTAATATAAATCAACTATAATTTGGTTAGAAAAAGGAACCAATTTTGTCATGAATAGTAACTCGTGAATAGTAACCCATGAATAGTAACTCGTGAATAGTAACTCATGAATAGTAACTCGTGAATAGTAACTCGTGAATAGTAACTCATGAATAGTAACTCGTAAATACTAACTCATGAATAGTAACTCGTGAATACTAACTCGTGAATAATAACTCGTGAATAGTAACTCATGAATAGTAACTCATGAATAGTAACTCCGACATGAAAAGTTCCAAATTTGATAAAAAGTTCAGATCAATACTTCGACATAATGATATTGAAGAAAATAATATCATTTAAGAAGAAATAACATCCCTTACTATCCCTTACTATCCCTTACCTCAAAAGAGCAGTACTTCTGACTCGAATAACGCTGAATGAACTTGCACCGTATAGCAACACTCAAGATATCAAAATACTCATAAGAATACGCTCGATATATAGAGAGAGAAATAGAGAGAAAACTTCAGTTTCTGGTGTGATTTTCAATTCTAACCTAAGCACCCTATTTATAGGAAATTGCTTAGAACACCAAAGCAGAAAATTTAATAAAATAATAATATAATTATAAATTTTTCTTAGCCCACCTTTGAAAATCTGGATTCAGCCATCAACATGTGCAAGTGGGGCCCACCAAAGTGTAAAAAACGTTTTTGTTAAGAAAAATAAATAAAACTTTCAAAAATCAATTATTTCGGAACTTCGGAACTTCAATAATTCATAATAAATAGTCATTTGATCAGAAAATTCGAATCTCGCGAGTTTTTATAGGAATTTCAATTCTCTACAACTTTGCAGAAGAAAGTTTTTCCAAATTCTAAACAGAAATTGATCAAAATTCATAAACGGGCGATTTTACAGTCAATAATAAATTTTCGGTCAAGAATTGTGTCCACCAACACACAAAACATGTGTTAATCATTTAATACCACAAAAATACTCTTCCTCCTCATATACTCATATATCCCACATTCATTATAAAAATATCACCATCAATATATTATTAAAATAATATATTTAAATGAATTATTTTATCAGAAAAAGATAAAATATTAATTTTCAACAATTGTCACATTAAAAATTTTCTCCATCTATATCCACATAAAATCACTATTTTCCTCATCATATAAATCAATAATTAATTATACACAAATAATATTACAGAATCACAGTGCTGGCAACCAGGCCGTTCCCAGGAAAGAGGGGGCTTTCCAATAAGGATCTCTTCCTTACTGGCGCGCAATTAGATGACCAAACCTCTCCTTAGACAGAACTTTCTAGACATTGCCAATAATGTTATCTAATAATATTATTCAGATAATATGAATTATTGCTCCGATAATAGAAAATACTGTGTAGTGACAATTATTAAAATAACAGAAATATAAAATATCAACGCAGCAATTATTGAATCAATAAAATAAAATACTGAACAGTAATTACTGTAATAATTATTGAGTAATGCCTTCTTACGTAAAAATCAATAATTGGTATAATACCGTGTGCTACTATGCAACAATGCGTATTACTGTATTTTAACCACCGGATATTCCAACAGTGTTAACGGTAACAACTACGTCGTTATTTATAAATAACTTACTCTTGTCATTTTCTTCATCCAATCGCTTTCCGTTATGGGGCCCACAAAAGACTGCGCCGTCGTACGCATATTCTCCGACAGTAAGAATATTCCACGACCAAGCGAATATTCCCCGACAACAATGAATATTTTATAACCACTTGTGTATTTCGAAAAAATTTCATATATCACCCTTAACTTTAACATTTATCAATTTAACCATTTACTAAATAGTAATTATAAGAAAAATTGAATACTTTTATTTCATAAAATTCGGGGTCTTACAATCTCCCCTCCTTATGAAATTTCGTCCTCGAAATTTACGTACCTGGTATTTCAAAGAGTTGAGCATACCTTGCTTTCATTTCAGATTCCATCTTTCCTGTCATCATAATTTCTTTATTGCTCATCTCCTGTATTTCAGATATCATTCTAGAATACAACTTCAAAACAAAGGTTAATTGAACAAATTAACATATCACATAATATCCCGATATTATGACTGACCAACAAATAAGCTTAGGTAGGACACATTAGCGAAGGATTTACTCGTCTCTCTCCTCCTAGTTCTATTCCCCGATCTCCGCTAGAGATCATATCCCTAAGCTCTGATACCAAATGTAACGCCCCCAAAACAGGTCCATTCCATCCAACCCATTTTGAGTCGCCAAATACATGGTACAGAAAACAACTACAACTTTATTACAACAATTGTCGTGCAAAATACAACAACACATATGATGTGAGTTTGGATACAAATATATACCAAATGTGACTCATGTTCCAACCGTGGATAACACGTCACAATGACACATTACATAAAGGTATAGTCAAAAACTGTTTTAGAAATTAGAATCTTTAGGAAGTGCTCAAGGAAACCTTCGTACATGGGAGGCCATGCGTCTAGGTTATGATAGATATCATATGGCCACAGAATTATCCTTGGTTGACCCAATAGACCCCAAAGAAAAACGAGAAGTTTACTATCATATTCTTCCCAATGGTGAGTCTTCTCTTGGCTTATCATTATCTCCACTGTCTCTAATTGAGAATTATACTTCAAACAAATACCAATATTATATAGGTAGTGCTCGTAAATATACTCAGCAAGTGGATGAGCACAACCTTGTCTTATGATGACACGAGGTTGTATGTCATTATACATCCTGTAAGATAGTGGCAAAACACCCTTCCAAGTTAAATTCACCTCACCCTCAATATCTATAGACCACCGTTCTATTCCCTTGTTATCCCTCGCTCGACCCAGCTACACTTTTATTACCTGAAAGGAATTGTGAAGCAAAAGGGTGAGCACAACTAGCTCAGTAAAGAATATCATAACTAAAGATAAATTATCAATAGTCTTCAACAGTAATAAATCAGAGATTTAGAACATATGGTAGATGATAAAACTTTTCAACCATAGTTACAGCAGAACGAGCAATCCATTAGAAGAGTCAAATAGACTATAAAGTCTATTATCTTCTCCACGTTAAAAGTCCACCAAGAATATTTTATCCCTGTAACATCAATCAATAGTTCCTTTCCACAATCATATGAATTATTCATAATCATAATTGTGATTCTAAATTTCGCATCCAAGACGAAGATAATTTTCATCACCTGTCTTTACCTGAAACATCAAAGATCATGGTTATACCAAATCACAGTTCCTATTCATAATCATACTAATAAATTCATCTTTGCATCACGGGCCAAAGATATTCATCAACAGTTCATCTTTACACTACATGCCAAAGATATTCAACAACAAGTCATCTTTGCACTACGGGCAAAAGATATTCATCAACAACTCATCTTTGCACTACAGGCCAAAGATATTCCTCAATAGTTCATATTTGCACTACAGGCCAAATATATTATTATCTCAAAGAAATATATAATCATTTCAGAATTTATATAACCAATAATTATAACCATGTTGATCATTTCACCTTTGCACTTAAGCTAAAGATATTCAATTATAAATTCAATGGTCATGATCATACCAGTCACAATTCAACTTTTCACTACTGGACAAAGAGAACCCTAGTCATGATCATACCAATAATCTACCCATCTTTACACTCAAGTCAAAGAGAAATATCATCATTAGGGTTATAAAAATGTTATATATGATAAAAAAAATAATATGATCAACATATAGTTTTAATCTCAAGAGTAATATAAATCAACTATAATTTGGTTAGAAAAAGGAACCAATTTTGTCATGAATAGTAACTCGTGAATAGTAACCCATGAATAGTAACTCGTGAATAGTAACTCATGAATAGTAACTCGTGAATAGTAACTCGTGAATAGTAACTCATGAATAGTAACTCGTAAATACTAACTCATGAATAGTAACTCGTGAATACTAACTCGTGAATAATAACTCGTGAATAGTAACTCATGAATAGTAACTCATGAATAGTAACTCATGAATAGTAACTCCGACATGAAAAGTTCCAAATTTGATAAAAAGTTCAGATCAATACTTCGACATAATGATATTGAAGAAAATAATATCATTTAAGAAGAAATAACATCCCTTACTATCCCTTACTATCCCTTACCTCAAAAGAGCAGTACTTCTGACTCGAATAACGCTGAATGAACTTGCACCGTATAGCAACACTCAAGATATCAAAATACTCATAAGAATACGCTCGATATATAGAGAGAGAAATAGAGAGAAAACTTCAGTTTCTGGTGTGATTTTCAATTCTAACCTAAGCACCCTATTTATAGGAAATTGCTTAGAACACCAAAGCAGAAAATTTAATAAAATAATAATATAATTATAAATTTTCCTTAGCCCACCTTTGAAAATCTGGATTCAGCCATCAACATGTGCAAGTGGGGCCCACCAAAGTGTAAAAAACGTTTTTGTTAAGAAAAATAAATAAAACTTTCAAAAATCAATTATTTCGGAACTTCGGAACTTCAATAATTCATAATAAATAGTCATTTGATCAGAAAATTCGAATCTCGCGAGTTTTTATAGGAATTTCAATTCTCTACAACTTTGCAGAAGAAAGTTTTTCCAAATTCTAAACAGAAATTGATCAAAATCCATAAACGGGCGATTTTACAGTCAATAATAAATTTTCGGTCAAGAATTGTGTCCACCAACATACAAAACATGTGTTAATCATTTAATACCACAAAAATACTCTTCCTCCTCATATACTCATATATCCCACATTCATTATAAAAATATCACCATCAATATATTATTAAAATAATATATTTAAATGAATTATTTTATCAGAAAAAGATAAAATATTAATTTTCAACAATTGTCACATTAAAAATTTTCTCCATCTATATCCACATAAAATCACTATTTTCCTCATCATATAAATCAATAATTAATTATACACAAATAATATTACAGAATCACAGTACTGGCAACCAGGCCGTTCCCAGGAAAGAGGGGGCTTTCCAATAAGGATCTCTTCCTTACTGGCGCGCAATTAGATGACCAAACCTCTCCTTAGACAGAACTTTCTAGACATTGCCAATAATGTTATCTAATAATATTATTCAGATAATATGAATTATTGCTCCGATAATAGAAAATACTGTGTAGTGACAATTATTAAAACAACAGAAATATAAAATATCAACGCAGCAATTATTGAATCAATAAAATAAAATACTGAACAGTAATTACTGTAATAATTATTGAGTAATGCCTTCTTACGTAAAAATCAATAATTGGTGTAATACCGTATGCTACTGTGCAACAATGCGTATTACTGTATTTTAATCACCGGGTATTCCAACAGTGTTAACGGTAACAACTACGTCGTTATTTATAAATAACTTACTCTTGTCGTTTTATTCATCCAATCGCTTTCCGTTATGGGGCCCACAAAAGACTGCGCCGTCGTACGCATATTCTCCGACAGTAAGAATATTCCACGACCAAGCGAATATTCCCCGACAACAATGAATATTTTATAACCACTTGTGTATTTCGAAAAAATTTCATATATCACCCTTAACTTTAACATTTATCAATTTAACCATTTACTAAATAGTAATTATAAGAAAAATTGAATACTTTTATTTCATAAAATTCGGGGTTCTACATAGAGAGTTAATTAGGAAAACTGTTGTTAATACTCTAGGATGTTTTAGAGAAGTTTTTTGTTTCTTAATATATGACGTTTTAGAATTTCAAGTAAACATTAATCGCTTAGTTTTTAATATTATCCAAAATATTAAATATAACTTTGGTTCTCTTACTATTTTTTGCCTAACAAATAACAATCTATTTTTTCAATACAAATATAATATAGACATTTGATATTATATTTAATGCTATATAATTATTTTTTTAATATTTGTGCATAACTCTAAAAAGTCTTATATTAAGTGACGGAGGGAGTAATATTTTTATCTATTTAAAACGTCGATTTTAATGATGATCGACTCATTATTTACTTTTAGAAAATTAAATAAATTAAACAAGTAATTTTCAAAAAAATATATATAGATTTTTATAAAAATAAGAAATTTTTTATACAAAAATAAAAATTGAACATAAATATTTATAATTTTGCCTATATATATTTTGATTTTAATATAAAATAAAAATATAAATAAATAAAATTATAAAATACACGTGAATGGGACGTAATCCTAATTAACAAAACTTTTCCAAATTCCAACACATGGTCGGCACTCTGGCATGAGCTAAAAGGGGCCCACGTCACCGCCAGCTCAATATAACGGCCCTCTTACGTGGAAAATAAATGAAGCCACCGGGAAAAGGGCCCACTCTAGATTCTTTTAGGCAGTGGACGGTCAGACTCTTCTGAGGTGGATTCCACCAAAAAATGGAATTCTTTGTAGACAAGCCTTTGCTTCTAAGTTTATTCCACGTTTGCCTATTATATATATATATATATATATATATATATATATATATATATATATATATGAAAAATTTATGAAGCACCAAGTGAGAGTTATTTTATAATAATAATAATATTTTAAAAAATTTTAAAATTGTTTTTTATACATAATATGAGACAGAGTATATTCAATTATACAAAACGACGTCGTTTCTTATAATCTTTATTATACTCTCTACATATAAAAAAATAATAAAATCAGATATTCCGTAAAAAAAAATAAAAGAATTATTCTTCAATTTTAATGTTAAATTAGTAACAGTATAAAAAAACTTGTATAAATTATACTCTTTCCGTTCTTTTTTATTTGTCTTTTTAAAATTGAAATTTGTGTCTTTTTATTTATCGTTTGTAGTTTATTATATTATTTTTATATTAAATATTAATTTATTATCTTTTATTATTTTTAATTATTTTTGAAATAGATAATATTAAAATTTATATTTATTTTAATCAATAATTTTTTTAAAATATTTTCTCTTAAAACGTGAATTAAAAAAGAAGGGAAAAAGTATATTCCTTTTTCCATTATTTACTTATCAAACCAAAACTCATTAGTCATTACCATATAAAGCAGCGTAAAAGATTCGTCATCTTATCTGTACTTGCCTTTTCCACAACTACCAAACAGGTCATAGTAAAAAAGCGTACAATTTGAAGGTCATTTCATTTGAATTTCACTTTCATTTAGCTACTCACGAATATATATATATATATATATATATATATATATATATATATATATACACACACACACTACAACATCTATTTCGTTGTGGGGGAAAATAATAGAGATTTGCCACAAGATTCGTTCATCCATTCTCTCTTTACACAGCAGGTAAGCTACAATCTCTCTAAATTTTCAAATTTTTGGTAGTATTTTATAGAACTGTATATATATAAATAACTATGCGTATCTAAATTTGTGGATCTGGTATGCCTTAATTTATTTAAGTTTCTCTTTAGGTTGTTTGATTACTAAGAATTCGTAGAAAAAAATTGTGAAATATGACTGAAATATAATAAAAGCTGAAGAATTTCAATCTTAGTGAAATGATTTGAGTCTCCACCATGCTTGCTGGATTTTGAATTTTGTATGTATTATTTAGGCGACTAAACTGAGTGGTACTGTTAGATTTTTTGTAATTTGTATGTCTATGAAATTGTTTAGTGTGAAAAGATTTAGAAACAAACATCTTTGTGAGAAGGAAAAAGTAGTACCAAGCTTCAGTAGGAGATAAAACTGACAAATTGGAGTAATTGGAACACTAAAAAGTAGAGAATAATGACTTGATTTTGGTGATCCTTGGGAACTGAAGATTTTGGATGGATATATTTTTAAAAAAATACTTTATAGTTTAAGGAGAGAATCTTACCCTAGACCTATTATAATATGTAGCTGAAATGATTAAATTGCCTTTGTAGTGATGCGTTGATTAAAAAAAGCATGAACAAACTTTGTAGCTTTATTATTTGTAACTAGATGACTGCGTCTAGTAAATGGGGATTGGGCTATATGAATTTATATGATGTAATCATGTAAATCAGATCTGTCATGAGATTTGGTTGAGTAATTCTGATAATGGTAGTTGGATTTTAAGCTAGTACATTTTTTGACTGGTTGGTGCTTTGTGTTTCTTAGTACCTAATGCCAATATTAAAGTATAGAAAATTAAGGGCTAGTATAGCGATCCGATCTTGATCTAGAGATACATTTCTGTTTTCTTCTTGTTTATAACTTTGTTGTCATATTGGTTTTACTATTATACTCTCTGCAAAACTGCAATTACATGTGTATTTATGGTTTTAAATGCTAGTTTCATTCTTACAAGTTCATGTTTAACTTGTGGTTAGTTTAGACCATATTTTTGAATCCTAAAAGACTTTTTTTCTGCAAGGTTATAAACAATGGCTGATGCTGAAGACATTCAACCCCTTGTTTGCGACAATGGAACTGGAATGGTTAAGGTTTGTAGAATAAGTTTTTACATTGAAGGAATAATTTTTATTGTCACGAACCATTGTCACAATTTGCATATTTAGCTTAGCAATACCAAGCCTACCGAGTGAACACTCCCCAGTCGGCGGGTAAGCCACTTCACTAATAGTTTCGTGTTTTGGGATTTTATAAAATGATGTGCTTTCAGTGTTTCAAAATCATATATATTGATGGTTTAAATTTTTAAATCACTCTTTAAAGTTAAAATGATTTCATTTTCATGTGTGTAAGCCCAAGGATCTGGCAGCATATCTCCTTTCATTTAGGTGAACAGATGTTTACTTTGTTTTCCTTTTGAAATTTGCTATGCAGGCTGGATTTGCTGGTGATGATGCTCCAAGGGCTGTGTTCCCCAGTATCGTTGGCCGACCTCGGCATACTGGTGTAATGGTTGGAATGGGCCAGAAGGATGCCTATGTTGGTGATGAAGCACAGTCAAAAAGAGGTATCCTCACCTTGAAATACCCAATTGAACATGGCATAGTTAGCAATTGGGATGACATGGAGAAGATCTGGCATCACACTTTCTATAATGAGCTGCGTGTAGCCCCTGAAGAGCACCCTGTATTACTTACTGAAGCACCACTGAACCCAAAGGCTAATAGAGAGAAGATGACTCAAATCATGTTTGAGACCTTCAATGTGCCGGCCATGTATGTTGCTATCCAGGCTGTGCTGTCTCTTTATGCTAGTGGCCGCACAACAGGTTAGTCTTTTTAATTACAGGGTGTCCGAATTCATGGTTTTTTTAGTAACTATGTTAATATGCTTTTGACTATGTATAAAAAGAAATAAGTGAGATTATGATTTAGTGAACTTTCTGAGAAGCTCGATGAAGTCCTTCCTAACTAATCAGTAGCACATGTTGTTTCTTATTTTGTTCCAGTTATGTTCATGAAATCAGGATTCACATTGTTAAGAACTCAAGTTTGATATGATTTTTTAAAACAAGTAAGAACTCAAATATGTTAGAAAAGCTCCTCTCTTTTTCCCTTTTTTCACTGTTACCATTTATTTTGAGTTGAGGGATATTTGTAAGACTGAAGAGGGGGTGGGTGATGACTATAAGCTTTAGAATGGAAGTTTATAAAGGTCTAATAAATGATGATGAACAGTTCTAGAAATATGAAAATGACTAAATTATTGAATTGTATGTATGCAATTGCTTTTACTAATGCTGTTAATATAATGTGTGAAGAATGTCTGAGCTACATATATTTCTTTACTGTCTCTTCCTCCTATTAACTGGTTATATGGTTTGAAAAGGTATTGTTTTGGATTCTGGTGATGGTGTTAGTCATACAGTTCCAATTTATGAAGGCTATGCCCTTCCCCATGCAATCCTTCGGTTGGACCTTGCTGGCCGTGATCTTACAGATAGCTTGATGAAGATCCTCACTGAGAGAGGATATATGTTTACCACAACTGCTGAGCGGGAAATTGTCCGCGACATGAAGGAGAAACTTGCCTATGTTGCTCTTGATTATGAGCAAGAGTTGGAGACTGCCAAAAGCAGCTCTGCTATTGAGAAAAGCTATGAGCTCCCAGACGGGCAGGTGATCACCATTGGAGCTGAGAGGTTCCGCTGCCCAGAAGTCCTATTCCAGCCATCATTGATTGGAATGGAATCTGCTGGAATTCACGAAACAACTTACAATTCCATTATGAAATGTGACGTGGATATCAGGAAGGATCTCTATGGCAATATTGTGCTTAGTGGCGGATCAACCATGTTCCCTGGTATTGCTGATCGTATGAGCAAAGAAATCACTGCACTTGCTCCCAGTAGCATGAAAATCAAGGTGGTGGCTCCTCCCGAAAGAAAATACAGTGTCTGGATTGGAGGGTCAATCTTAGCTTCCCTCAGCACCTTTCAGCAGGTATGGTCTTATATGTCCGTGTGTATGTCTAATTATGACAACAACAAAAAATCTTATTACAACAACTTTTTTCTGGTTGGCTGCTTAGAATAAAAAAGAAAATATAGATTTTTTTAAGACTAATGAGTTTCTTTATGATGCTTTGCTTACTTTCTTGAAATGTGACAGATGTGGATATCCAAGGGTGAATATGATGAATCGGGTCCATCAATTGTCCATCGGAAATGCTTTTAAGCTGGATTGAGGAAGAGATTGGTTGTGTCCTCATTGTCTTCTTTGCCAGGTCCCGTGCCATATGAGATTGTTTACCTTAGAAGTTGATGTAATTCCATGGTTAAGGTTATATGTGAACTCAGAAATTCTCTTTGGAGAGGTTTTGGGAGCTAAAAACCATTATTGGCGATGAAGGTTGGAAATGGATCTTAGATAGTAATTTTTTACTTGTTAGTCAGTTTACTATTACTTATGTATAACAATTTTAGGTCTTGCCCCCTCCCCCCTCCCCCCTCCCCTTTCTTTCTTTTCTTCCCTGAATTTTTGGGTTTGTTTTTGTTGATATATTTGTACTAGTAATATGATTTCAGAGTCGGTTTCAATGAGTTATCAGAATGAAATTTGTGATTGGAGTTTTTTTCACCCTTCAATAGGATGTAATTTAACATTCTGATGTGCAACTTACATGCTTAGTTTAGACTTGGTTTGGCTACTTTGAACAAAAAATATATGTTTCACAAATGTGAAATAGTCAAGTGCATATATTATTATCATATAGAGTTTTATGTTAGTCGTAATTTAAATTTATCGTATAAATTATTTTCTTATAATTAGTTGTAATTTAAATCTATCTCATTTTTTTTTTATAATTTATGTATAAGCGTAGATAAAGTCATAAAGACGATGGTTGTGGAGAGAGATTGGCAAAAAATGCATGAATACCTAAAGTTAATTTGTAAAACTCTAAAACTTAAAATTAAGTATAAATTTATTTAATTAAATCCAATTAATTTTTTTTAAACTATTAACATTTGTTATTTTCAAAACATATATGAATCAAATTAATTTTAAATTTTATATTTTTAGAAATTGACTTGAAGGAAATAAAAGTAAAACTCTTTTTGATAAAGGGGTGAAGTACTCACATAATCACATTTATTTGAAAGTACTCTATCATAACAATTTTTTTTTTGAAACACTCTTTTATGGCATTCAATGAACTACTAATGGAGTAATATTTGAAATGCCAAAAATTAATGATTTTTTTTTCTTTTTTTATTTCTCAATTTTTTTAATCGAGTGTTGTTAATATCGATGTATGTGAATAGATGGGATATAAGAGACTAGTAACTTCATAGTTTTATGCTTACAATTTTACATTAGCTTTTCCTTGATTTTCTTTTCTATTAATTTATAATTGTGAATCATTCATTTTCTCCTGAATCCGGTTAGTATGAAGTGAACTTCATGGTAAGTACACTTTATGTCCAATACAGTGCTGACACACATACGGGAGGATGATCTCTCTGCCTACGTGTCAGCACTGTATTGGTCATAAAATAAACTTATCATGAAATTCGCTTCATGCTAACCGACCACTTCTTTTTTCTCCTCTGGGCAAAGATGAGCCAGATGTATCCTTACCGTTAGGGCGTTACACAAGTACCGGTTTAATATCAATTATGGGAGCAATTCAAGCTGTTATATTTGCTATTTGCATGGAGAGATTGGAGTAAGTGGAAACTAGGATGGAACATAAGACTTCTCAGTGTAACTTAATTATGGGGTAATTAAGTAGTTTGTGTAGCTTAATTTAATTTTCTTACCTATATACTTACCATAATTAATGAATTAACATAATTGAGGATACCCTTTTCTTTTTCTTTCTTTTTAATATTTAAATGTGTTACAGGGAATTGCGACATCATGGGACTTATGATTACATTCGTAATGAGGCCCCTTGTTTCAGCGCCCTCTGATGCTGGTACTTGTTGCATTGTGGGGTTTCTCTTGCTAAACGAGAAATTGCATTTGGGAAGGTATGAATTCCCCCTCTTTCTTTTATAGTACTTTTTGATGGGTCTAACCCAAGTATTCAGCCCATCTCGTAAACCCAATACGGAATAGAGGCCCAAGTTCAAGGAGTCTGGCAAGTCCAACAGATGCGGTCCATCACGGTTGGGTTAATTGAGCCCATCAATAATAAATTGCGCACGCCCACATCACGAAAGAAGTGGACAGGCCTAGTCCCCATATCTTAAGGAGAGCACGACAACTACCAGGCACGTTGGGAAGAAGTGGGGAGCTCCACTAAAGTAGTGGTCTTAGTGGTTACTTGTCCATCCCAAAACTGTCACAGGGTCGACTATAAATAGAACGCCTCACCATCACTAGAAGGCGACTTACTTTTATCCTTAAGCTCGTACTCACTGTACTCTCTTCAACACTCTTGATATAATATAAAGTGCCAAGCAACTATAGCCATTCAACAGTGGACTAGGTCAACTTGACCAAACCACTTTAATACCTATCTTATTTCTTATTTTAATTACCGCTTTTATAATTACTCGATTGGTGTACATACAAAGTCCATTTTGTGCATCATCAGTTTGGCGCCGTCTGTGGGAAACGAAAAGATTTTCACCATCAAACATTTAAATCAATGACGATTACGACTAGGTCAATGAACCAACCTGAGGACAATCCGCGGCTGGAAGAAGGTGCTCCTCCGCACACCAACCCTGCTCCAAATTCTTCTGCTCCAAATCCGCAACAGATGTTGGAGACCAAGCAACAGTTGGCTATGCAAAACCAGCAGATATTGCAACTCCTGCTCGCCGGACAAGGAGGAGGAATGCAACAGGAAGGTCCGCCCCCTGGACATAAAGGAGCTCCGCACAGGGTAGCCCACCCTGATCCACCTCTACCTCCTACTTCCCAAGGAGGAGATCTTCATCTCCAAGAAGATGAAGGCGAGAACCAAAGCGTGGAGCACGGGAGTTACCCCTATGATCATTCCAGGGGAGCTGCTAATCACTGGGACGAGAAAATCAAGGAAGTGCAAAACCAACTAGGTGGTGTCTTCAACGCCATGAAGGCCCGAGGACCAGAAACTGTGGACTATCTTGTGGGGCGAACAGACACGCCTTTCAAGCCTAACGTGGCGAACTATCCACTCCCTCAAAAGTTCAAAATGCCATCCGTGGAGACCTTTGACGGAATGAAAGATCCGCTAGATCACCTCGAAACATACAAAACCCTGATGCAACTCCATAACATCCCTGATGAAATCATGTGCAGGGCGTTCCCAACCACCTTGAGGGGCTCCGCTCGACAGTGGTTTGCCAAGCTCTCTCCAGCCTCCATTTCAACCTTTGCTGAGTTGAGCAGGTCTTTTGTGTCCCACTTTATTGGGGGGCGACGTCATCAAAAGCCCGTCACACACCTTCTCAGCATAAAGCAAGACAAAGACGAGAGCCTAAGGGACTACCTCACTCGTTTCAACAAAGAGGTTCTTCAAGTGGAGGAACCTGATGATAAGGTAACCATGACCGCCTTTGTGACGCCCCCAAAATAGGTCCATTCCACCCAACCCATTCTGAGTCGCCAAATACATGGTACAGAAATAACTACAACTTTATTAATACATTTGTCGTGCAAAATACGACAACACATATACTGTGAGTTTAAATACAAATATTGTCATCTAGACAGTATTCATACCCAATTAAGTACTCATTATACTTATTGATACACTATTTTACAAAATAGTGAGGACTACTAAAATAACTGTCTTGAACCATCATTCCATACCCCGACTAGTACTCGCTACATTCTCGCCTCCTGAGAAAAAAAATGGAACAACAAGGAAAAGGGTGAGCTCAACTAGCCCAGTAAAGAATATTATGACTAAGATAATATACAACAAATTATCGTTAGTCTTCAACAGGGAAAAATTTAATAGAGTACAATAGACAACAAGTTTTCAATCAATATTCGCAGCGGAAAATAATAATTCATAGAGAAGTTACGTAGAGAATGAAATCTACGATTATCTATGAATTTAAAAGCCCATCATCAACATTTTATCCCTGTAACATCAATCAATAAATATCTTGAATCAAATAGTCATCTTTGCACTACAGGCCAAAGATATTCATCAGTTGTTCATGTTCACCTCAACACATGTTCATCTTTGCACTACGGGCCAAAGATATTCATCATAAAATCATCAATTTTTGCACTACAGGCCAAAGATATTCAGTAACATCATCATTTAGGACTGAGGATGATGAAAAATATGTTAGAGAAAACGAATCCAGTGAAACAAAAGAGTAAATATTAAGGATTCGTATTTCAGCTATTCCATGTCCAAAAATACCTCATAAACAATCATAGTGAAGTAAAATTCAAGAATGATCAAAACATGGATACAATCAAAGCTAGTATCCAGAATAGATATTTGGACGAAAAGAAGAAATTTTCATTTTTCGGTGAATAGTAACTCGTGAATAGTAACTCGTGAATAGTAACTCATGAATAGTAACTCGTGAATAGTAACTCATGAATAGTAATCCCGACATAAAAAGTTCTAAATTTGATAAAAATTCAGATCAATACTTCGGCATAATGATATTGAAGAAAATAATATCATTTAAGAAGAAATAACATCCCTTACCTCGGAAAGACGGTACTTCTGACTGAAATACTAGATATAGTGCTGAAGGAAACTTGCACCGTATAGTAACACTCAAAGTATCAAATACTCACAAGAATACGCTCGATATAGAGAGAGAAATAGAGAGAAACTTGTGTTTCTGGTGTGATTTTCAATTCTAACCTAAGCACCCTATTTATAGGAAAATGCTTAGAACACCAAAGCAGAAAATTGAATATAATATTAATATAATTATACAAATTTTCCTTAGCCCACCTTTGGTCAAAAACACCAGCCACACATGTTAATGATGTCCAACAAAATACAAAAAACGTTTTTCTTCAAACTAATAAATAAAACTTCCAAAAATCAATTATTTCGGAACTTCAGAACTTCAATAATTCATAATAAATAGCTCTTTTATCAGAAAATTCGAATCTCGCGAGTTTTTATAGGAAATTCAACTCTCTACAACTTTGCAGAAGAAAGTTTTTTCAAATTCTAAACAGAAATTGACCGAAATCTACAAACGGATAATTTTATAGTCAATAATAAATTTTCGGTCAAGAATTGTGTCCACCAACACACAAAACATGTGTTAATCATTTAATGCCACAAAAATACTCTTCCTCCTCATATACTCATATATTCCACATTCATTATAAAAATATCACCATCAATATATTATTAAAATAATATATTTAAATGAATTATTTTATCAGAAAAAGATAAAATATTAATTTTCAACAATTGTCACATTAAAAATTTTCTCCATCTATATCCACATAAAATTAATATTTTTCTCATCATATAAATCAATAATTAATTATACACAAATAATATTACAGAATCACAGTACTGGCAACCAGGCCGTTCTCAGGATAGAGGGGACTTTCCAATAAGGATCTCTCCTTACTGGCGCGCAATTAGATGACCAAACCTCTCCTTAGACAGAACTTTCTAGACATTGCCAATAATGTTATCTAATAATATTATTCAGATAATATGAATTATTGTTCCGATAATAGAAAATACTGTGTAGTGACAATTATTAAAACAACAGTAATATAAAATATCAACGCAGCAATTATTGAATCAATAAAATACAATATTGAACAATAATTACTGTAACAATTATTGAGTAGTGCCTTCTTACGTAAGAATCAATAATTGGTGCAATACCGTGTGCTAGTGTGCAACAACGCGTATTATTGTGTTTTAACCACCGGATATTCCAACAGTATTAACGGTAACAACTACGCCGTTATTTATAAACAACTTATTTTTATCGTTTTCTTCATCCAATCGCTTTTCGTTATGGGGCTCACACAAGGCTGCGCCGTCGTACGAATATTCCCCGACAACAAGAATATTCCACGACCAAACAAATATTCCCCGACAACAATGAATATTTTAGGACCACTTGCTTATTTAAAATATTTGCGCATTTTACCCATAACTAACCACATTAATCAAATCAACCCTTACTATTTCAAAATAATAAATAGAGGAAATTAAATTTTATTTATTAATAATTTGGGGTCTTACAACCTCCCCTCCTTATGAAATTTCGTCCTCGAAATTGACGTACGTACCTGGTGTTTCGAAAAGATGAGGATACCTCGCTCTCATTTCCGTTTCCAACTCCCAGGTTATTTTCTCAATAGCATAGTTTCTCCACAAAACTTTAACTTGTGGTATAACCTTCGTGCGTAGGACATGCTCTTTCCTATCTAAGATCTTAACAGGTACCTCCTCGTACGTTAAATCTTCAGCTATCTCGTCTGGTTCGGGTCTTTAACATATTTACGAAGCATAGATATGTGAAAAATATTATGAACACGAGACATGCTTAGAGGTAATGCGAGTCTATATGCCACATTTCCTATTCGCTCAAGAATCTCAAATGGACCAACAAATCTTGGATTAAACTTTTCTCTCTTCCCAAATCTTGTAACTCCCTTCCATGGTGCAACACGTAATAATACATGATCCCCAATATTAAATTCCACGTCCTTCCGATGAAGATCCACATAACTCTTTTGTCGATCCTGTGCCGTTTGTATACGTTGTCGAATCGTTTGGATCTTCTCTGTAGTAATGCGTACCAACTCTGGTCCCAATAATGTTGCTTCACCCACCTCGTCGCAGCATACTGGAGAGCTACACTTTCGTCCATACAACGCTTCGAATGGAGCCACATCTATGCTCGCCTGATAACTGTTGTTATAGGAGAATTCCACCAATGGTAGGTACTTATCCCAACTCCCTTTGAGATCTAGGACACAAAGTCTTAATAGATCTTCAAGAGTTTGAATAGTCCTCTCTGATTGTCCGTCCGTTTGAGGATGGTAAGCTGAACTAAATCGTAAATCCGTGCCTATAGCTTTTTGCAAGCTAACCCAAAATCTTGAAGTGAATCTTGGGTCACGATTCGAAACTATGGATACTGGCATGCCATGCAACCTTACAATCTCATTCACGTACATACTAGCAAGACGTTCAAGGGAATAAGTCTCCCGTATCGGCAAGAAATGAGCAGACTTGGTTAATCTATCAACTATAACCCAAATAACATTTATGCCTTGAGAAACCGTGGGAAGACCCGTAACGAAATCCATGGTAATGTGTTCCCACTTCCATTTCGGAATCTCAAGTGATTGCAATGGACCCTTTGGTACTTGATGCTCCGCCTTTACACATTGACAAGTTAAACACCTCGAGATAAACTTTGCAATCTCTCTCTTCATATTGTTCCACCAAAATGTATGTCGAAGATCGTGATACATTTTGGTACTCCCAGGATGGATTGCAAACGGTGTGTTGTATGCCTCCATCATGATCTTGTACTTCACATCAGAGTCGTTAGGAACACAAAGTCTGGAGTGGACTCGAAGTATTCATTCTTCATCGATTCTCGCTTCCGGAATAGCACCTTCTTGCACTTTCTTCTTCATACGCATCAGCTCCGGGTCTGTGGCTTAAGCAACTTTAACTTTATCGATTAAAGTTGGTTCTACGCGTATACTTGACATCATCGCACTCGTTCCTGCATATGATCTTCTACTCAATGCGTCAGCTACCGCGTTTGCTTTTTCAGGATGGTATTGGATAGTATGATCGAAATCTTTCAACAGCTCGAGCCAACGTCGGTGTCGCATGTTGAGTTCTTTTTGAGTGAAGAAATATTTGAGGCTTTTATGGCCTGAATATATCTCCACTTTCTCCCCATATAGATAGTGCCTCCAGATCTTTAGCGCGAAAACGACTGCTGCCAACTCTAGATCATGAGTAGGATAATTCTTCTCATATATTCTTTAAGTTATCGCGAGGCATAGGCTATGACTTTCCCACGTTACATGAGAACACATCCTAACCCTTTGCCTGAAGCATCGCTGTAGATAACAAATCCATCTGAACCAGATGGTATTGTCAGAACAGGTGCCGAAATGAGTCTCCTCTTAAGCTCTTGGAAACTCTTCTCGCATTCTTCGCTCCATACGAATTTGATATCCTTCTTGAGTCAGCTGAGTTAATGGAGTAGCGATTCGAGAAAATCCTTTTACGAATCTCCGATAATAACCAGAAAGCTACGTATTTCGATTACTAACTTAGGTTGCTCTCAACTGTGACTCATATCCCAATCTTGGATATCACGTCACAATGGCACCTATCAGTTACTACCATACGAATATGGCATCCCCTACGGAGAGTTTGGCTTCAGTGTATTCCACAAAGGAAGTCACCAGATAGAGGCTCGGGTACAAACTTCTACAGTTAGATTTTTAACTCCTGAAGTTCAATAGGAGCCATTCAATATGAGATTTTAGAAATGGGTTTTGTACCGGGTTCAAAGTCGATACAAAATTCAATATCACGCTTTGGGAGTAAGCCAAGAAATTCTTCAGGAAATACGTCAGGAAACAAACAACAGAAATATCACTCAAATCTGACGTATTTTTGTTCAAGTCCATGACATGGGCTAAGAAAGCTTGACATCCGTTTTTCAATAAACGAATGACTTTACGGCTTGATATGAAAGAGTTTGACTTCAATGGTTTGGTTGCTTGAATTTGAATAACAGGTTACTTAGGAATATGAAAACTAACAACCTTACGAAAGCAATCAATTTTGGCATGATGAGTAGTTAACCAATCAATTTCTAAAATCACATCAAAAGCAAGTATCTTTAAAGAGATAAGATCAACAGGTAATGTGATGGTGCTAACTTGGATCAAACAAGATTTATAAACAGTGGATGTGATGAAAGTTTCTCCTAACGGAGTTTCCACAGATAAATCAAAGTCTAATTTCTCCGGAGTCAAGTTTAAACGTTGAGCACAAGCAGGAGAAATAAATGAATAGGTAGAATCGGTATCTAATAAGGTATAGACTTCGCAAAAATTTATAATTAACTAACCCGTGCTAACTTCGTTCGGGTTCCTCGCATTCTGACCAGTCACGAAAAACGCTCTTCCAGGAACCGTTGACTTTGACTTTTCTGGGACAATTTTTTGAGTCACCACCCCCGTTGGACTTGGTTTCGCTACAGTGCAATCTCGAGCGATATGTCCTTCCTTTCCACAGTTATAACATACTTTAAACTGTTGTGGGCAGTTTGGGCTGATATGTCCTTCTTTTCCGCACTTATAGCATATGACCGGCGGTCCCTCTCCTCCCTTGGAACCAGTTGTTGCTGGTGCTGACGTCTTCGTATTGTCATTGTCGAATCTCCTCTTTTTAAAATCTCCTCCCGACTCGCTTCTTCTATTTTCATAGCCACGATTACCACCAGAGTGGTTGCCGTTCTTGTCCGTATTCTTCTTTCTCCGCTGGTTATCATTGTTCTGATGACTGCTGTCACCGGTATGATCCTGGTTATGGTCCCTCGATTGACCGTACTCGTTATCTCGCTCTAATAATTGAGCCCTGTTGACAACATCTGAATAGAGAAAAAAATTTATGAGAAATGAGATATTGACGTATGCCGGGTTTCAAACCTCTCAGAAACATCCGCGTCATACGTTCCTCATTCTCCACCAAATGAGGTGCAAACCTAGACAACGCTGCAAATTTCGCCTCGTATTGGGACACCGTCATGTTATTCTGCTCCAGTCTAATAAACTCTACCTCCTTCATATGACGAATACTTTCAGGAAAGTACTTGTCATTGAATAGTTTCTGAAATGTCTCCCAAGACATGTTGAGTGCGGCTGGATGGGTACGCTTCACAGACTCCCACCAGTAGTCTGCCTCACCACGGAACATAAAGGTGGCGAATGGAACCTTCTGTTCCTCCGTACATCCCAAGACATCGAATATCTTGGTAATTTGTTTGACCCACGTCGCTGCCTTAATCGGATCCGGCTTTCCCCAGAATTTTGGTGGTCCTAACTCCTTGAACTGCTTGGCCGTGACAAGCCGCGCGTTGCTATCATTTCTACACGTATTTTGTACACGAGTCTCCCTCGTCTGGTTTTGCATGAACTGAAAAAAACTCCTAAACATCCCGTCGTTCATCATCTGTTCAGTGGTGTTGTTTACAGGAGGAATATTGCCAGCCTGTTGCACGTTCTCCTCGTTGGTGAGTATAGGCATCTCCACCGTCTCATTTACTCCACTGTTAACATTCTCAGTCGACATTCTCAAATACTGCTATAAAACAAGGGTTAATTTAACAAATTAACAAATCACATAATATCCTTATATTATGACCGACCAACAAATAAGCTTAGGTAGGACACACTAGCGAAGGATTTACTCGTCTCTCCCCTCCTAGTTCTATTCTCCGATCTCCGCCAGAGATCATATCCCTAAGCTCTGATACCAACTGTGACGCCCCCAAAATAGGTCCATTCCACCCAACCCATTCTGAGTCGCCAAATACATGGTACAGAAATAACTACAACTTTATTAATACATTTGTCGTGCAAAATACGACAACACATATACTGTGAGTTTAAATACAAATATTGTCATCTAGACAGTATTCATACCCAATTAAGTACTCATTATACTTATTGATACACTATTTTACAAAATAGTGAGGACTACTAAAATAACTGTCTTGAACCATCATTCCATACCCCGACTAGTACTCGCTACATTCTCGCCTCCTGAGAAGAAAAATGGAACAACAAGGAAAAGGGTGAGCTCAACTAGCCCAGTAAAGAATATTATGACTAAGATAATATACAACAAATTATCGTTAGTCTTCAACAGGGAAAAATTTAATAGAATACAATAGACAACAAGTTTTCAATCAATATTCGCAGCGGAAAATAATAATTCATAGAGAAATTACGTAGAGAATGAAATCTACGATTATCTATGAATTTAAAAGCCCATCATCAACATTTTATCCCTGTAACATCAATCAATAAATATCTTGAATCAAATAGTCATCTTTGCACTACAGGCCAAAGATATTCATCAGTTGTTCATGTTCACCTCAACACATGTTCATCTTTGCACTACGGGCCAAAGATATTCATCATAAAATCATCAATCTTTGCACTACAGGCCAAAGATATTCAGTAATATCATCATTTAGGACTGAGGATGATGAAAAATATGTTAGAGAAAACGAATCCAGTGAAACAAAAGAGTAAATATTAAGGATTCGTATTTCAGCTATTCCATGTCCAAAAATACCTCATAAACAATCATAGTGAAGTAAAATTCAAGAATGATCAAAACATGGATACAATCAAAGCTAGTATCCAGAATAGATATTTGGACGAAAAGAAGAAATTTTCATTTTTCGGTGAATAGTAACTCGTGAATAGTAACTCGTGAATAGTAACTCATGAATAGTAACCCCGACATGAAAAGTTCCAAATTTGATAAAAATTCAGATCAATACTTCGGCATAATGATATTGAAGAAAATAATATCATTTAAGAAGAAATAACATCCCTTACCTCGGAAAGACGGTACTTCTGACTGAAATACTAGATATAGTGCTGAAGGAAACTTGCACCGTATAGCAACACTCAAAGTATCAAATACTCACAAGAATACGCTCGATATAGAGAGAGAAATAGAGAGAAACTTGTGTTTCTGGTGTGATTTTCAATTCTAACCTAAGCACCCTATTTATAGGAAAATGCTTAGAACACCAAAGCAGAAAATTGAATATAATATTAATATAATTATACAAATTTTCCTTAGCCCACCTTTGGTCAAAAACACCAGCCACACATGTTAATGATGTCCAACAAAATACAAAAAACGTTTTTCTTCAAACTAATAAATAAAACTTCCAAAAATCAATTATTTCGGAACTTCAGAACTTCAATAATTCATAATAAATAGTCTTTTTATCAGAAAATTCGAATCTCGCGAGTTTTTATAGGAAATTCAATTCTCTACAACTTTGCAGAAGAAAGTTTTTCCAAATTCCAAACAGAAATTGACCGAAATCCACAAACGGATAATTTTATAGTCAATAATAAATTTTCGGTCAAGAATTGTGTCCACCAACACACAAAATATGTGTTAATCATTTAATGCCACAAAAATACTCTTCCTCCTCATATACTCATATATTCCTCATTCATTATAAAAATATCACCATCAATATATTATTAAAATAATATATTTAAATGAATTATTTTATCAGAAAAAGATAAAATATTAATTTTCAACAATTGTCACATTAAAAATTTTCTCCATCTATATCCACATAAAATCAATATTTTCCTCATCATATAAATTAATAATTAATTATACACAAATAATATTACAGAATCACAGTACTGGCAACCAGGCCGTTCTCAGGAAAGAGGGGACTTTCCAATAAGGATCTCTCCTTACTGGCGCGCAATTAGATGACCAAACCTCTCCATAGACAGAACTTTCTAGACATTGCCAATAATGTTATCTAATAATATTATTCAGATAATATGAATTATTGTTCCGATAATAGAAAATACTGTGTAGTGACAATTATTAAAACAACAGTAATATAAAATATCAACGCAGCAATTATTGAATCAATAAAATACAATATTGAACAATAATTACTGGAACAATTATTGAGTAGTGCCTTCTTACGTAAGAATCAATAATTGGTGCAATACCGTGTGCTAGTGTGCAACAACGCGTATTACTGTGTTTTAACCACCGGGTATTCCAACAGTATTAACGGTAATAACTACGCCGTTATTTATAAACAACTTATTTTTGTCGTTTTCTTCATCCAATCGCTTTTCGTTATGGGGCTCACACAAGGCTGCGCCGTCGTACGAATATTCCCCGACAACAAGAATATTCCACGACCAAACAAATATTCCCCGACAACAATGAATATTTTAGGACCACTTGCTTATTTGAAATATTTGCGCATTTTACCCATAACTAACCACATTAATCAAATCAACCCTTACTATTTCAAAATAATAAATAGAGGAAATTAAATTTTATTTATTAATAATTTGGGGTCTTACAGCCTTTTTGGAAGGTCTCCGCTCGTCAAGTTTTCTTTTCTCAGTGATGAAGCGTCCACCAAAGAACATGACTGAGCTATTAACAAAGGCCCAAAAATACATGAATGTTGAAGACGTCACAAGGGCCAGACGAGGTGAATCCTCCAGAGCAGGAGAGAAGAGAAAAGGGAGAGACAGGGATGACAAAAAGGAGACTGATAGCAAATCTAGCAGGACAGAGAGGGTATCCGCCAAAGATAGACTCGGTCCTGCTCCTCAGAAAGACTGACAACCATTCACTCCCCTCAATGCCACTGTCGAGCGCATTCTTTTACAGATTCAGGATGACCCCACCATAAAGTGGCCGGCGAGGATGAAGTCTCCTCCAAACCGCAGAAACCCGAACAAGTACTGCCGTTTTCATCGCGACCACGGTCATGACACTGACGATTTCTATGAACTCAAGAAACAAATTGAAGATCTCATTCAACGCGGTCAACTCCACCAGTATGTTGCTGGTAGAAGACAGGCACCATCACCAACTCGCAATCAGGAAGATCAAAATCCAGCGGGGGAGATTCACACCATCTCGGGAGGATTCGTAGGAGGGGGAGAGTCGTTGTCTGCCATGAAGGCACATGTCAGAAAAACAAGGCACCCGGAAGAAGGACGCCCATCCAAGATGCCCAAGCAAGATGCTAGCGAAGTCATATCCTTTTCAGATGAGAATTTAAAGGGGATTCAGCACCCGCACGATGACCCTCTGGTGCTCACCATGACCGTGGCTAATTTTCAAGTACGCAGAATCCTGGTGGATAGTGGTAGCTCTACCGATATCTTGTTCGTAGAAGCTTATGATAAGCTCAACCTGGGCAGGGAAAGACTGTAGCCCATCAGGTCACCTCTCATGGGGTTCTCAGGGGAGAAGGTATATCCCCTAGGATCCATCACCCTGCCAATCACAGCAGGAACAACACCAAGAAGATCTACAGTTATGGTCAACTTCTTAGTTATGGACTGTCCATCAGCCTATAACATCATACTTGGGCGACCTGCTCTCAACACATTGAAGGCGGTCCCCTCCACATATCATCTTATCCTTTGCTTTCCAACCCCGAAAGGAGTCAGAGAAGTCAGAGGAGACCAAGTAGCAGCAAGGGAGTGTTATGTCTCCTCCATGAAGACCAGAAAGCAGGATGAGGCATTACAGGTTGAGGTCCTTGACCCAAGGGATGACTCCACCATAGAAAGAGGAGAGCCCGTCGAGGAGCTCACCCCTGTAGTCTTGGACAAGGAACACCCAAACAAGAGGGTGTACATTGGTTCTTCCCTCAATAAAGAGCTAGTCCACCAACTAATAGACTTCCTAAAAAATAACATGGATGTCTTTGCATGGTCACATGCAGACCTGGAGGGCATCGACCCAGAAGTGGCCACACACCGTCTCAACGTTGACCCACGTCATAAACCAGTTCGCCAAAAGCTAAGGGGTGCCTCCACTAAAAGGGCCCAAGCTGTGACGCCCCTAAAATAGGTATACAACACCCATTCTGAGTCGCCAAATACATGGTACAGAAAGCAAACTACAACTTTAATAATACAATTGTCGTGCAAAATACGACAACACATACTGTGAGTTTAAATACAAATATTGTCTTCTGGACAATATCCACACTCAAATAAATCCTCATTACAATTATTCAAACACTATTTTACAGAAATAGTGAGGACTGCTAAAACATCTTTCTAGAACCATCACCCCGACTAGATCCTGCTATGTTCTCACCTCCTGAGAAGAAAAATGGAACAAAAAGGAAAAGGGTGAGCTCAACTAGCCCAGTAAAGAATATTATGACTAAGATAATATACAACAAATTATCGTTAGTCTTCAACAGGGAAAAATCTGATAGAATATAATCGACAACAAGTTTTAGATCAACAACTGCAGCGAAAATAGCAAACCATTAGAAGAGTCAAGTAGAGAAAGAATTCTACTATCTTCTAAGATTTAAAAGTTCATCATCAATATTTTATCCCTGTAACATCAATTAATAATCATCTTTATCCAAATATTCATCTTTGCACTACAGGCCAAAGATATTCATTTGCATCACCTGTCAGTCATGTTCATCTCAATACCTGTTCATCTTTGCACTACAGGCCAAAGATATTTATCAAATAATCATACATCTTTGCACTACAGGCCAAAGATATTCAGTAATATCATCATTTAGGACTGAGGATGATGAAAAATATCTTAAAGAGAACGAATCCAGTGAGACAGAAGGACAAATAGTAGGGATTCATATAACAGTTTATCCAAGATCAATAATACTTCATAATAATCAATTGTGAAGCAGAATTCAAAAATAAAGATCAAAACATGGATACAATCAAAGATAGTAACCATAATAGACATCTTGGACAAAAAGGAAAAATTTTATTTTTCGGTGAATAGTGCCGCATTCGTGAATAGTGCCGTATACGTGTATAGTGTCGTATACGTGAATAGTAACCCCGACACAAAAAGTTTTAAATTTGATAAAAACTCATATCAATATTTCAGTAAAATGATATTGAAAAAAATAATATCGTTAAGAATAAAATAATATCCTTTACCTCAAAATATCAGTACTTCTGGTCGGAATACCGGTATAAGGCAGAAAGAAACTTGCTCTGATGAATAGAAACTCTCAAAGTATCTAAATACTCACAAAATACACTTAATAATCTAGAGAGAGAAAGAGAGAAAACTTGTTTCTGGTGTGATTTTCAATTCTAACTTAGCCCTCTATTTATAGGAAAATGTTAGCACGCCGAAACAGACTTAACCTGCAACCTGATGGCTTTACCTGCTACTATTCCCACCCACCACATTTGAATAAAAATCTCAGCACATTTCTTCACCGACCAAGAGTGGGGCCCATCAATTCTAGAATTTTCCACCAAAATGATAAACTCCGAAAATTCAACAATTTCTGAACCAGTCATCTCGTAAAATTCATAATAAATCATGCGTTCATTTTTAACGGTTCAAAATTTGTGGACATATACTCAACTTATATATGTATAACATATCCAAAAATTATTACGATCCAACGGTCGGAAAAATTATAACCCCCGCAAAATATCTCAAAAACCCTAATTTCTAATACCTCCATTCCGACAAAAATACTGATAAAAACCTCAACATTAACTCCTACATTTTTAACCACAAAAATATATCCCTCATTTATATCCACATAAAATAAATATTTCTTTATCATATGAATCAATAATTAATTATTCACAAATAATATTACAGAATCACATTTATGACAATCAGGCCGTTCCCAGGAAAGAGGGGGCTTTCCAATAAGGATTTCTCCTTACTGGCGCGCAATTAGATGACCAAACCTCTCCTTAGACAGAACTTTCTAGACATTGCCAATAATGTTATCTAATAATATTATTCAAATAATATGAATTATTGATCTGATAATAGAAAATACTGTGTAGCAACAATTATTGAAACAACAATAATATAAAATATCAACGCAATAATTATTGAATCAATAAAATAAAATATTGAACAATAACTACTGTAACAATTATTGAGTAGTGCCTTCTTACGTAAGAATCAATAATTGGTGCAATACCATGTGCTACTGTATTTTAACCATCGGGTATTCCAACAGTATTAACGGTAACAACTATGCCGTTATTTATAAATAACTTATACTTGTCGTTTTCTTCATCCAATCGCTTTCCGTTATGGGGCCCACACAAGACTGCGCCGTCGTACGAATATTCCCCGACATCAAGAATATTCCACGACCAAACGAATATTCTCTGACAAAATGAATATTTTATAACCACTTGCTTATTTTGTAAAATTTGCACATTTCACCCATAACCAAAGTTTTATATCAAATTAACCCCTTATTATTCACAATAATATTTAGAGAAAATTTGATTTTATTCATTAATAAGCTAGGGTCTTACAACCTCCCCTCCTTATGAAATTTCGTCCTCGAAATTGACGTACGTACCTGATATTTCGAAAAGGTAAGGATACCTCGCTTTCATTTCTGATTCTAACTCCCAGGTCATTTCTTCAATAGCATGGTTTCTCCACAAAACCTTAACTTGTGGTATAACCTTTGTGCGTAGGACATGCTCTTTCCTATTCAAGATCTTAACAGGTACCTCCTCGTACGTTAAATCTTTAGCTATCTCGTCTGGTTCTAACTCAATAATGTGGTTCAGATTTTTAACATATTTACGAAGCATAGATATGTGAAAAACATTATGAACACGAGACATGTTTGGAGGTAATGCGAGTCTATATGCCACATTTCCTATTCGCTCAAGAATCTCAAATGGACCAACAAATCTTGGATTGAGCTTTCCTCTCTTCCCAAATCTTGTAACTCCCTTCCATGGTGCAACACGTAACAATACATGATCCCCAATATTAAATTCAACGTCCTTCCGATGAAGATCCGCATAACTCTTTTGTCGATCCTATGCCGTTTGTATACATTGTCGAATTATTTGGATCTTCTCTGTAGTCATGCGTACCAACTCTGGTCCCAACAATATCGCTTCACCCACCTCGTCCCAGCATACTGGCGAACGATATTTTCTTCCATACAACGCCTCGAATGGAGCCACACCTATGCTCGCCTGATAACTGTTATTGTAGGAGAATTCCACCAATGGTAGGTACTTATCCCAAGTCCCTTTGAGATCTAGGGCACAAAGTCTTAATAGATCTTCAAGAGTTTGAATAGTCCTCTCTGATTGTCCGTCCGTTTGAGGATGGTATGCCGAACTGAATCGTAAATCCGTGCCCATAGCTTTCTGCAAGCTAACCCAAAATCGTGAAGTGAATCTTGGGTCACGATCCGAAACTATGGATACTGGCATGCTATGCAATCTCACAATCTCGGTCACATACATACTAGCAAGACGTTCAAGGGAATAAGTCTCACGTATCGGTAAGAAATGAGCAGACTTGGTTAATCTATCAACAATAACCCAAATCGCATCTATGCCTTGAGAAACCTTGGGAAGACCTGTAACGAAATCCATGGTAATATGTTCCCACTTCTAATTTGGGATCTCAAGTGGTTGCAATGGACCATTTGGCACTTGATGCTCCGCCTTTACACGTTGACTGCGATCTCTCTTTTCATATTGCTCCACCAAAATGTGTGTCGAAGATCGTGATATATTTTGGTACTCCCAGGATAGATTGCAAACAGTGTGTTGTGTGCCTCCATCATTATTCTATGCTTCAAGTCAAAATCGTTAGGAACACAAAGTCTGGAGTTGACTCGAAGTATTCCTTCTTCATCGATTCTTGCTTCTGGAATAGCACCTTCTTGCACTTTCTTCTTCATACGCATCAGCTCTATGTCTGTAGCTTGAGCAGCTTTAACGTTATCGATTAAAGTCGATTTTACTCGTATATCATCACGTCGGTCCCTAGAGTCATTAACTCTATCTCTATCATTTATAAATTATACAAAATAGGTCTTTGTGTTCAACAATATCGCACTTGTACTCACGTACAATCTTCTACTCATCGCGTCAGCTACCACGTTCGCTTTTCTAGGATGGTATGGTCAGAACAGGTTCCGAATGAGTCGCCTCTTGAGCTATTGGAAAATCTTCTCGCATTCCTCACTCCATACGAATTTTGTATCTTTCTGAGTCAGCTAAGTTAACGGAGTAGCGATTTGAGAAAATCCTTCCACGAATCTCCGATAGTAACCAGCTAAGCCCAGAAAGCTACGTACTTTGGTCACCGACTTCGGTTGCTCTCAATTGTGATTCATATCCCAATCTTGGATAGCACGTCACAATGGCACCTATTGTTTTTCCACCACACAAATATAGAGTCCCTTACGGAGAGTCTGGCTTTGGTGCATTCCACAAAGGAAGTCACCAGATAGAGGCTCGGGTACCAACTTCTATAGTTGGGTTTTTAACTCCTGAAGTTCAATAGGAGCTATTCAATATGAGATTTTAGTAATGGATTTTGTATCGGGTTGAAGATCAATACAAAAATTCAATATCACGCTCTGGGTTAGGCCAGGAAATTCTTCAGGAAATACGTCAGCAAATTCACTAACAATAGAAATATCATTCAAATCTGACGTATTTTTGTTCAAGTCCATGACATGGGCTAAGAAAGCTTGACATTCGCTTTTTAATAAACGAATGGCTTTATGGCTTGGTATGACAGCGATTGATTTTAGTGGTTTGGTTACTTGAATTCGCATAACAGGTTGGTTAGGAATATGAAAACTAACAACCTTACGAAAATAATCAATTTTGGCATGATGAGTAGTTAATCAATCAATTCTTAAAATCACATCAAAAGCAAGTATCTTTAAAGAGAAAAGGTTAACAGGTAATGTGATTGTGCCAACTTGGATTAAGCAAGATTTATAAACTGTAGATGTAATGAAAGTTTCTCCTAACGGAGTCTCCACAGATAGGTCAAAGTCTAATTTCTCCGGAGTCAAGTTTAAACGTTGAGCACAAGCAGGAGAGATAAAAGAATGGGTAGAACCGGTATCTAGTAAAGTATAAACTTCGCAAGAATTCAAGATTAGCTTACCCGTGATCACCTCGTTCGGGTTTCTCGCGTTTTGGCTAGTCACGACAAACGCTCTTCCAGGAACCGCTGATTTTGACTTATCCGGGACAGCTTTTGGAGTCACCATCCCCGCTGAACTTGGTTTTGCTACAGAACACTCTCGAGCTATATGACCCTCCTTTCCATAGTTATAACATACCTTGGATTGTTGTGGGCAATTTGGGCTGATATGTCCCTCTTTCCCATATTTGTAACATACGACCGGTGGTCGTTCTCCTCCCCTAGAAACAGTTGATGTTTGTGCTGACGTCTTCACGTTATCATTGTTGTACCTTCTCTTCTTGAAATCTCCTCCTGACTCGCTCCTTTTATTATCACGACCACGATTACCACCAGAGTGGTTACCGCTTTTGTTCGAATGTTTTCCTCCCTGCTGGTTTTCATTACTTCGATGACTGCCGCCACCGGTATGACCCTGGTTGTGATCCCTCGGTTACACATACTCATTATCTTGCTCTAATAATTAAGCCCTGTTTACAACATCTGAATATAAAGAAAATTTATGAGAGATAAGATATTGTCGAATCTCGGGTTTTAGACCTCTCAGAAATATCCTTGTCATTTGTTCCTCATTTTCGACCAAATGAGGTGCAAACCTGGATAACTCTGCAAACTTCGCCTCGTACTGGGACACCGTCATGTTATTTTGTTCCAGTCTGATAAACTCCACCTCCTTCATATGACGAATACTTTCAGGAAAGTACTTGTCATTGAACAGTTTTTGAAATGTTTCCCAGGACATGTTGAGTGCGTCAGGCTGGGTACGCTTCACAGACTCCCACCAGTAGTCTGCCTCACCGCGGAACATAAATGTGGCGAATGGAACCTTCTGTTCCTCCGTGCATCCCAAGACATCAAATATCTTGGTAATTTGCTTGACCCACGTTTCCGCCATGATCGGATCCGGCTTTCCCTTAAATTCTGGTGGTCCCAATTCTTTGAACTGCTTAGCTGTGACAAACCGCGCGTTGTTATCATTTCCACCCGTATTCTGCACACGAGTCTCCCTCGTCTGATTTTTCATGAACTGCAAAAAGCTCCTAAACATTCCATCATTCATCGTTTGCTCGGTAACGTTGTTTACAGGAGGAATATTGCCTTCCTGTTGCACGTTCCCCTGGGTAGTGATCAAAGTTGTCTCCACGGTCTGATTTACTCCATTATTAACGTTCTCAGCTGCCATTCTTAAATACTGCCATAAAACAAGGGTTAATAGTCATGTCATATATTATCCCTATACTCTGACCGACCAAATAGACACCAAATAAACTTAGTCAGGTCATACTAGCGAAGGAATTCCCCGTCTCTCCCCTCCTAGTTCTTGTCTCACATCTCAGCCAGGGATCATATCCCTAAGCTCTGATACCAACTGTGACGCCCCCAAAATAGGTATACAACACCCATTCTGAGTCGCCAAATACATGGTACAGAAAGCAAACTAGAACTTCAATAATACAATTGTCGTACAAAATACGACAACACATACTGTGAGTTTAAATACAAATATTGTCTTCTGGACAATATCCACACTCAAATAAATCCTCATTACAATTATTCAAACACTATTTTATAGAAATAGTGAGGACTGCTAAAACATCTTTCTAAAACTATCAATCTATATCCCGACTAGATCCTGCTATGTTCTCACCTCCTGAGAAGAAAAATAGAACAAAAAGGAAAAGGGTGAGCTCAACTAGCCCAGTAAAGAATATTATGACTAAGATAATATACAACAAATTATCGTTAGTCTTCAACAGGGAAAAATCTTATAGAATATAATCGACAACAAGTTTTAGATCAACAACTGCAACGGAAACAGCAAACCATTAGAAGAGTCAAGTAGAGAAAGAATTCTACTATCTTCTAAGATTTAAAAGTCCATCATCAATATTTTATCCCTGTAACATCAATTAATAATCATCTATATCCAAATATTCATCTTTGCACTACAGGCCAAAGATATTCATTTGCATCACCTGTCAGTCATGTTCATCTCAACACTTGTTCATCTTTGAACTACAGGCCAAAGATATTCATTAAGTAATCATACATCTTTGCACTACAGGCCAAAGATATTCAGTAATATCATCATTTAGGACTAAGGATGATGAAAAATATCTTAAAGAGAACGAATCCAGTGAGACAGAAGGACAAATAGTAGGGATTCGTATAACAGTTTATCCAAGATCAATAATACTTCATAATAATCAATTGTGAAGCAGAATTCAAAAATAAAGATCAAAACATGGATACAATCAAAGATAGTAACCATAATAGACATCTTGGACAAAAAGGAAAAATTTTATTTTTCGGTGAATAGTATCGTATTCGTGAATAGTGCCGTATACGTGAATAGTGTCGTATACGTGAATAGTAACCCCGACACAAAAAGTTTCAAATTTGATAAAAACTCATATCAATATTTCAGCATAATGATATTGAAGAAAATAAAATCGTTAAGAAGAAAATAATATCCCTTACCTCAAAATATCAGTACTTTTGGTCGGAATACCGGTATAAGGCTGAAAGAAACTTGCTCTGATGAATAGAAACTCTCAAAGTATCTAAATACTCACAAAATACACTCAATAATCTAGAGAGAGAAAGAGAGAAAACTTGTTTCTGGTGTGATTTTCAATTCTAACTTAGCCCTCTATTTATAGGAAAATGTTAGCACGCCGAAACAGACTTAACCTGCAACCTGATGGCTTTACCTGCTACAATTCCCACCCACCACATTTGAATAAAAATCTCAGCACATTTCTTCACCAACCAAGAGTGGGGCCCACCAATTCTAGAATTTTCCACCAAAATGATAAACTCCGAAAATTCAACAATTTCTGAACCAGTCATCTCGTAAAATTCATAATAAATCATACGTTCATTTTTAACAGTTCAAAATTTGTGGACATATACTCAACTTATATATGTATAACATATCCAAAAATTATCACGATCCAACGGTCGAAAAAATTATAACCCCCGCAAAATATCTCAAAAATCCTAATTTTTAATACCTCCATTCCGACAAAAATACTGATAAAAACCTCAACATTAACTCCTTCATTTTTAACCACAAAAATATATCCCCCATTTATATCCACATAAAATAAATATTTCTTTATCATATGAATCAATAATTAATTATTCACAAATAATATTACAGAATCACATTTATGACAGCCAGGCCGTTCCCAGGAAAGAGGGGGCTTTCTAATAAGGATTTCTCCTTACTGGCGCGCAATTAGATGACCAAACCTCTCCTTAGACAGAACTTTTTAGACATTGCCAATAATGTTATCTAATAATATTATTCAAATAATATGAATTATTGATCTGATAATGGAAAATACTGTGTAGCAATAATTATTGAAACAACAATAATATAAAATATCAACGCAACAATTATTGAATCAATAAAATAAAAGATTGAACAATAACTACTGTAACAATTATTGAGTAGTGCCTTCTTACGTAAGAATCAATAATTGGTGCAATATCATGTGCTACTGTATTTTAACCACCGGGTATTCCAACAGTATTAACGGTAACAACTACGCCGTTATTTATAAATAACTTATACTTGTCGTTTTCTTCATCCAATCGCTTTTCGTTATGGGGCCCACACAAGGCTGCGCCGTCGTACGAATATTCCCCGACAACATGAATATTCCACGACCAAACGAATATTCCCCGACAAAATGAATATTTTATAACCATTTGCTTATTTTGCAAAATTTGCACATTTTACCCATAACCAAAGTATTATATCAAATTAACCCCTTATTATTCACAATAATATTTAGAGAAAATTTGATTTTATTCATTAATAAGCTGGGGTCTTACACAAGCCATGGATGAGGAAGTGAAAAAGTTAATAGATAATGGAGCAATCACAGAAGTAGCATACCCAGAATGGCTCTCCAACGTGGTAATGGTCACTAAAGCAAACGGGAAGTGGCGCCTTTGTGTTGACTTCACGGAGCTTAATAAGGCGTGCCCAAAAGACAGCTACCCGCTACCACGAATCGACCTCCTGATCGATGCCACTGCAGGGCATGAGTTGCTCACCTTCCTGGATGCATACTCTGGATATAACCAGATTAGCATGCATCCCCCAGACCAGGAGAAGACATCATTTATTACTACCAAAGGGACCTACTGCTACAGGGCCATGCCCTTCGAATTGAGAAATGCAGGAGCAACCTATCAACGACTGGTGAACAAAATATTACAGGCTCAAATTGGGCGAACAATGGAAGTCTACGTTGATGACATGCTAGTAAAGAGCATCGCCGCAGCAGATTATATTAACCACCTTCAAGAGACCTTCAATGTTCTTAGATCGTACTGCATGAAGCTGAATCCTGAGAAGTGTGCCTTCGGCGTAGGATCGAGAAAGTTCCTGGGCTTTATGGTCAACCATAGGGGAATTGAAGCAAACCCCGATAAGATCAAAGCTATTCTCGACATGAAATCACTCACTTCAACCAAAGAGCTCCAGCGCCTCAACGGAAGAATTGCGGCACTCAACAGGTTCGTCTCCAAGTCTGCAGATAAGTGTTTGCTCTTTTTTAAAATTCTTCGAAAAGCTTTTGAGTGGGGACATGAGGCAGAGGAGGCATTCCAAAAACTCAAAACCTACTTGGCTGCACCACCTCTCCTCTCGCATGCCACACCAGGCGAGGTGTTATATTTGTACCTTTCTGCCTCCCCATCGGTAGCAAGCTCTGTCCTCGTCAAGAACAACGACGGAGCACAGAAGCCAATCTACTATGTAAGCAGAGCATACCGAGAAGCAGAAGTCAGGTATTCAAGACTAGAAAGATTGGCGCTCGCTTTAATCACAACAGCGAGACGCTTACGACATTACTTCTAAAGTCACACCATTGTTGTCATCACATATCAACCTATGAAAAGAGTCCTGGGAAAGTTCGATGTATCTGGGAGATTGCTTAAGTGGGCAGTGGAGCTTGGTGAGTTTGATATACAGTATCAACCAAGGTCAGCCATTAAACCACAAGCACTGGCGGATTTCATTGCTGAGCTGACACCAGCAGAGACGGAGAACAATGAAATTCTCACCTCACCCATTTTGGAAATGGTTGATAGAAGCACTCAACAGCATAATGAAGATCAGACCCCCGAACTGGGCACCCAGACCATCATGTTGAGCGCCCAGACAACTCTTTCGGATGACCAGACACTCCAAAGGACCCAGACGGGAGCCCCAGTTCCAAATTCTGGCATCCAGTCTCCTTCTTTAACCTCTAAGCCCTGCTCTCTTCCTTCTTGGAAACTATATGTAGACAGCTCCTCGACCAGCGATGGAGGCGGAGCAGGTCTGATCTTGATCAGCCCAGATGATACCACTCTCAAATATGCAGTGAAGCTCCACTTTCTGGCCTCGAACAATGAGGCGAAATATGAAGCCCTCCTCTCCGGATTAAGATTGGCAATCGAGATGGAGACTCAACATCTCGTTATCTATAGTGACTCTCAGTTGATAGTAAAGCAAGTGAAGGGAGAGTTCGAAGCAAAAGGATCCAAAATGCAAGAATATCTTGAAATGGTAAGAAGCACGATGATACAGTTTAAACACTTCCAGATTTGCCACATTCCCAGGGAAGACAACATGGCCGCCGATGCACTTGCAAGGCTTGCCCCTTCCTCGGAAACCCCACCAGGAGGACCGATATTCATTGGTCACCAGTTCGAACCAAGCATGATGGACTCAGAAACCACGAATGTCAACTGTGCATCGACTGAATCAAACTGGATGACGCCAATAAGGGCGTATCTCCGAGAAGGTGTATTGCCGGATAACCCTTTAGAAGCTAGGAAGCTGAGAATGAGAGCTTCTAAGTTCACCATCCTGCAAGACACTTTGTACAAGAAAGGTTATTCCCTGCCATTGCTCCGGTGCCTTTCACCCGAAGAAGCTCATTATGCCTTACGAGAGATCCATGAAGGAATATGTGGGAACCACTCCGGAGGACGATCCCTCGCCCACAAGGCACTCAGGCAAGGTTACTTCTGGCCTTCTATGGTAAGGGACGCCCAGGAGTTCTCCAGGAAGTGTGACAAGTGTCAACGTTTCTCAACCGTACCCAGGCAACCACCAGAAGAGCTAACAACCATTACAAGTCCATGGTCTTTCTCTAAATGGGGCATCGACATTCTAGGTCCGTTACCTCTGAGTAAAGGACAGTGCAAGTTTGTGGTGGTGGCAATCGATTATTTCACCAAGTGGACTGAAGCCGAAGCCTTAGCAAAAATCACAGATGTAAAGATTAAAGACTTTATTTGGAAGAATATAATATGCCGCTTCGGCATACCCCACTCCATTATCAGTGACAACGGTAAGCAATTCGACAACAAGTTGCTAAATTCCTTCTGTTCTAACCTTCAAATAAAGCAGCCGCACTCTAGCCCAGCTCATCCGCAGGCAAATGGACAAGCAGAAGTTATGGTGAGAACAGTGCTACGAACAAGGTTGGAAAAGGCGAAGGGGCTTTAGGTCGATGAACTCCCAGGTGTATTATGGGCCTACCGAACCACACCAAGAACTCCAACTGGGGAAACCCCTTTTTCCCTAGCCTTTGGAACTGAGGTGGTCATCCCTGTAGAGATCGGGGTGAACTCTTTAAGGGTCCAACACCACGACTCTACTACCAATGAGGAAGGACTCCGCATCAACCTCGACTTGGTAGAGGAAGCAAGGGAGATGGCCGTGGTCCGCAACGCAAAGTATAAGCGTCGCATGACAAAGTACTACAACTCAAGGGTAAAGCCTCGTTCCTTCCAACCAGGAGACTGGGTCCTCAAGAAGGTGATCCTCGCCACTAAGGATTCACGTGAAGGAAAACTGGGACCAAATTGGGAAGGACCATACCTTGTAATAGAAGTGGTGAGACCAGGCACTTACGAGATCCAGAATTCCGAAGGGAAAGTTTTACCTCATCCATGGAACGCTGAGCACTTGAAGAGGTATTACCAGTGACACCTTGAAGAAGTAATAGTAGCATAGTTAAGGACTTGGTTTTATTTGTCTTTTTTAGGACTGTTATCTAGTATTTAAAGCACCTTTTATGGGTCTGCAATGAAATTTCCTATTTTTACTCCAAAAGATTGCATTTTTCATTCAATTTCAAAGGAGTACCAATACAAAAGTTACAAAAAAAAGAGTCCCTAGCACTCTAACTACTATCATGGTCGCCCTCGTCATCTTTAGCATCTTCAGAACCTCCATCCTCAGGCACCTCAGTTGGCACAAAGCCTGAAAAATCAATATCAGGGAAGGAAGCAGAGATTTTCCCCCGAAGTTCTTCATAGCCATCAATGAAAGCACCTGCAACTGCATATTCCAGACCCACTTCAGCTTGAGAAGCTGTCTCCTAAGCTGACTTCAATTCTGCCTCCACTCTCGAAAAGGCAGCCTCCCTGAGCGCGCCTCTTTTGTGGACCACCTTAAGCTCAGTCTCGAGCTTAGTTGCCTTCTCATGGGCCTCAACAAGCTCCACCTCCCTGAGTACATCCCTCTCACGGGTTGCCGAAAGCTCAGCCTCGAGTTTAACTGTCTTCTCACGGATAGCTGAAAGATCTGTCTCAGCCTTCAAGCAAGCGGCCTCACTAAGTGCGGCCTTTCCACGGGTTGCTAAAATATCAGCCCGAGAGGCCCTGTCAGCGACTTCGAGCTCGATAATTCTCCCTTGAGCAGCCACAAGCTCCTTCTGCACAGCCTCATGATTAAGCTTCAATTGGCTGTAAAAATGAGCCCTCGAGAACAAGTATACAGATGCAGTAGAGATCTGAAGAAAACAAAAGATAGAAGAATGACCATGCGCATTATAAAAAAAATAAAAATGAAGGATTCTTACCTAAGCCAAACCCTCCAGAAATGTGTTAATAACCACTTCAGTGCCCAAAGCACTAATCTGCTGAATATCAGATGGAAACACAAATCTCCCAAGCCGTTCTCTAATGATTTGTGGGTCCCCCAGCATAGAACCGGACTGAATCGGTGCCCCTACATGAGTTCCTGCAGGAGGCATGGACGGGCTGGGGTCAGAAGGCATTGGTGGTGAAGTCTCTGGAGTAGTGCTCAAAGTCACCAACGAGGAAGGCACAGCTGAAGGTATCAAGGAGCTCGCCTTGATATGAGCATCATCCGTCCTCGCCACCTTGGGAGGATAAGCGCCCCTATTGGCGTCCCTGCTGACATCTCCAGATAGGATTGAGCCAATCACTGTCCTGTCCACTGCAGCAAAAGAGCCAAAGCGCTATCTGAATAACCATCATCTCACAAAAGATAAATTATAAAGTCTACATACCTTTTCTCTTTAACAAGGAACCACCCGATTTCGACGAGGAACCTCCAACTCTACTACCGAACTTAGGCAGGAGAACACTCAGGTCTTTGTCGGGGTGAGCCTTCATAGCCTGCAGCTTGGATTCCTATTCTTTGGAGAGCACCGGCATACCTACAAGGAGATACCGAGGTGGTGAGCACACATATATATATGTATAAAATATATATGTGGTAAACTTAAAATGCACCGGGTTTCTTAGCAGCACCCCAACGTATTGAAACCAAGGCCCGATCAGCCTCTGTAGCCCCCCATTCACCGCCGACAAAGAAAAAGCGAGATTTCTAACTGTGGCAATTGGAGCGTAACCCAGTGAACACCATACCACTCTTGGAAGTAAAATAATACCAGCCCCTATTTGGTGAAGGAGTCTCACTCAAGTTATAAGCCCCATGGAACTTTTTGGGAGAAGCATCTTCATGATGCACGCTCTTCCATAAAATGAGAAAACCCAACAAGACTATCCAACCATTTGGCGTTAACTGCCCTGGAGTAAGAGAAAAATAGTGCAGTATTTAACAAATAGGATGGGATATGGGGAACCTAAGCCCGACCTCGAGCATATCCTCGTAAATGACAATATCACTAGAGGAATCATCACAAGCAAATTCATTTTTCTCGGACCGACGACACGACACCATGGGTGGAATATGATAAGAAGAAACAAGCCTTGAAATCTCATCATCAGAATTGAGAGAGCTGAAAAGGGTACTTACTTTAGACTTATCATCATTGGGGATCAATTTACTTTTATGTTTCATCTTCCGGGGTCTTAAAGAGTGGGGTGCTTTTGCAATACTCTGCCCAGTGACTAGAGAGACATCTGAAACCCCCTGCTCGCCCAAAGCTTGCTCAACTATCTCCTGCTCGCCCAAAAGTAGCCCCTGCTCACCCAAAATTTGTTCAGCTCGCTCCCGCTCGCTCAAAACTTGCTCATGCTCGCCCAAGGCCTGCCCGAACTGCTCCTGCTCGCCCGAAACCACCTCTTGCTCGCCTAAGACCAGCTCCTGCTCGCCCAAAGCCTGAGCAGCTCGCCTCTGCTCGCCCAAAGACTGCCTAACTCGCCCAGATCTCCCCTGTCCAGCTCCGCGACGAAGCTCAAATAGATTTGCACTTCCGGCAACGCCGTGCACGACATTATCCACCACGACAGTCACTTGGGAGCTCATTTCATCAGTCAGTCCACTCCCATGGCTTTCTTTTCCTTTGTTCGACATTGATCTCACTAAGAAGAGATCTAAAAAGAACAGAACACAAAACCCCCAAATTTGTGACCTAGAATGAGAGAGAAGGAATCCTACAAACCAGAGAAAAGTAATTTATAAGGGAATTCAAATTTAAAGTTACGTCTACTATTCGAGTTCCGTAACTCCGATTGGGGCCCGTAATATATCAAAACGACCGTATCGACGAGCTTACAATATAAAGTGTCAGGCGACTATAGCCATTCAACAGTGGACTAGGTCAACTTGACCGAACCACTTTAATACCTATCTTATTTCTTATTTTAATTACCGCTTTTATAATTACTCGATTGGTGTACATACAAAGTCCATTTTGTGCATCATCACTTTTAATTTTTATTAACATGAATCTTTAACTAATACTGGAGGTCTCAAATTTTATTTATTTTTGAATTTAAATGAGTCTTAAATGATATGATATTAAATATTTTAATAATAATCAAATCGTCAATCAAACCGCTTCTTGAAATAGAAAGGACCTAACTAAGACTTGATTTGAACCACACGCGTGTCGAAGACCTGCCGGTTGAGCTTGGGCTTGGGCTCGTGGCTCATGGTTCATAGGTCTAGCTCACTGTATATAATATTTTGGGCAAAATTGATTTAAATTTTGTTTTATTTAGTTCAATTATCAAAACTGTATCGTTTTGAGAAGTGCTATTTATTATTAAAATTGTGTCGTTTTGAAAAATGATACTCCCTCCGTCCTAAATTAATTGCTCAGTTTTGACTTTTTTAAGTCAAATTGACTATTTTTAGAATTAATAATTAAGCATATATAAATATATTTTTAAAATTATAAAAATTGGGATTAGTAATAAATTATATATAATTTCTTTTGGTTATAATCACTTTACCTATATTTTAGCAAAAATAGTAAAAATATTAATTTTAAAAATAGTCAATTTGACTTTAAAAAGTTAAAACTGAGCAGTTAATTTGGGACGGAGGGAGTATCTGCCCAAACGGAAGCGCTAATACTGCTTCTTTTTGAGAAGCGCGCGTCATCTACCAGAATGGATGCACCCATTCTGCACAACTCCAAAATTACATCGTTTTTGTCGAACGAATGTCATGCCATACCTTTTCATAAGCATCACATGCCTTTTCAAGTAATTGTGTTTCTGATGGATCACTAACCCGGCCCTTCCTATAAATAGGCTAGGGCAGTGGTGAAGTTAAAAAATTTATTCAGTGAGGTTAAAATATTGTGATGTTATAAATAAATTAGCGGGGTTTCGGGGGCACCAATTTTTTTAGATAATGTTATGTTTTTTGACCGATTGCATATGTAAAAACATGTATTTGGTTACAATATTATTAATATAACAAGTAATAACATTATATATATATATATATATATATATATATATATATATATATATATATATATATATATATAAACACCCCTTATTGACCTCTAATCACAAATTTGTTAATAAATATTTAAATTTCTTATGTTATAAAAATAATATAAATTAGATTATTATTTATTTTAAAAATATTAAAAAAAGATGCATACATCAAGGTGTAGAAGTAATATAGAAATGAGATAATTACATAAAATTCAATTTGACCCAATATATTAAAAAATTTATAAAATTTTAGCCGGGTCAATTTATTTATTATATTTAAATTTCTTCTAAATTTATCATATAATATAAAATAAATTTTTACATTTTTACATCAGGGACATTTTTATATGTTTGTCCTATATATATATATATATATATATTATCTGACTCTGTCTATTTAATTATTGATCTCAACAAAATAAAATACTCCTAGTAGAGTAAAAGATTTTATTGCGTCCGATAGCGGGCTGATCATGAAATAATATCATTTTCCCTCTACGCCAAAAGTCAATTCAAGCATTTATTCCATTCCAACCAGAATGAATACCTCGATGGACTCGCGGTGGAGTAAGACGTAGGCTGTGACGTGTGGGTAATAACCTCAGCTAAAACCATGCAAATGTACACGTGTGACAATACTAATATGCATGATGTTCTTAATTGAGGCAACTCAACCTAGCTACTTATAATAATTAAGCACTCATGTAAAAACCACAGGCAACAGAATTAATATATATATCTCACTACCAAATTTTACAGTTTCATAATTTTCATTCCAAATCTAAACAACTACAGTGAGAAATTGAGGTACTTTCTATATATTTATAATTATATTGAGAGGATTATATATATATATATATATATATATATATATATATATATATATATATATATATTAGAATGGGGAGATTAGGGGATATGGTAAATGGATTGAAGCCAGGAATAATGATGGTGACAGCTCAAACTGCATTTGCAGTAGTTACTATCTTCTGCAAATTGGCTGCAAATGATGGCATGAGTTTGAGGGTTTTAATTGCTTACAGATTCATATTTGCAGCAGCTTCTATTGTTCCTCTTGCTCTTTATCTTGATAGGTAATTTTGTTTATATATATATATATATATTCCTTTGATGATACATTCATTCTTATAAAGTGGACACAAAATTACTATATAGTTTACATGCAGTATCCACTATGATCAGTCTGCATGTCAATTAAAATAAAAATTAATGAGTTTTTAATTTCATTAATTGATCGGTTAATTACTTGAGAGATATATTGTTGAAATATTATATTATATTGTAATTACACAACCTTCCAAAAGGGCATTCAAGACCAAATCTGATGATAATCTAGTGATAATAAATGTCTCTTTTTTTAACTACGTACGTAAGATCACACGTACGTTTCCAAGTTTTCTATAGGCTCTAGAAAGTGAGGGCGTACGTTTAGAAAAATGATTATTTAATTAAATGATTTTATATAAGTGATGTTACAAAATCTGTTAACAATATTGGAAGTACGTTTGATGATTTCATTTAAACTATCGACTTAATTCTTTCACTATTTTTTATTTGTTGTGTCACGTCACTACCTAGCTAAATTTATTAAACAATATAAATTTAGTTAGGAAATTAATATATATTTTTACAAGTAAAAGTAATAATTTCACCAAATTTCACAAATAGTTAATGGGCTTAACCTAACGTTTATAACCCCTAAACATTGATTAATAAACTCTTAACTCGAGTTAATAAAGTCAAACTCTTATTATGATTAATGTGTTTTTTTAATTGTCTGCTACTATTAGTAGCTGACGTCGATTTTCAGTTTCTAATTTTTGTCGTTCGTTTTTGTTTTTAATGGTATAGATGGTGTATATCAGTTTTTGGTCCATAATAAATACTTGCTATGAATCATTACCCATATATATATATATATATATATATATATATATATATATATATATATATATAATGATTTATATCCAAAGTTAAGATAAGAACCCATGTTATCCAACTCGTCTCTTATTGTTTAAAAAATGATTGAATGACTAATATTTACTTCGTTCGCACAATAGTTGTGGGCCGCTTTAGAGTGCACCATCCCCATAATATTTATACAAAAATGAATAGTGGAATCTGCGTTGAATAGATAGAGCTCTCATCCAACTTCATGTGTGTGTGTGTGTGTTTTTGTTTGATACTACCGGCCAAGTGACAGTATTAGGTCATAAAGAGTAAAAAGTTTAACTCTTGCGTTACTTAATTTGTTGTTTATATTGCAGGAAGAGCACGACGAGACCAACAGGGATTGTATTATGGCAAGCATTTCTTTGTGCCTTATTTGGGTAATGCATGTGCATATTAATTTTAATTCTCTCTTCAATTTATTGCACAACAAAAAATGCTAATTTAACTCCTTTTATATCTGGAACTTATGGATATCTTAATTTCCGTTGGAGTATTTAGTAATTTCATGACCACCCAAGACCATTTTTTTGGATTAAAGATCGATACTCAAATTGCATTAATTAGTAATCTCCTGCTAAATAATTTGATCAAATGCGTAATTATTTTTTTTATACCATTTAATTTTCATGGGTCAAATTAAAATTAAATTAATGGCTATATACATGACTTGTAACATTCAAGTTAAATTTGTTTGTAGAGGATCAATAGCTCAAAATCTATACGCAGAATGCTTGGTTTTAACATCGGCAACATTTGCTTCTGCCACCACCATTCTTATTCCTGCCATCACCTTCACGTTGGCTATCTTGTTGCGGTATGTATACAATATTAAGGTTAATTTACAAATATATATTAAGGTTGACATATATTTATATATATAAGACACACATTAATTAAGGTTAATTATTTGGTAATAATTAATGTTGTTGTTTTTTTTTTTCTTTCTTCTTCTGAGGTTTAATTAGGATGGAGAGACTTGAATTAGGGACAATTGCAGGCAAAGCAAAGGTGGTGGGAACACTAATATGCGTAGGAGGGGCAATGGTTCTCACTTTCTTCAAAGGACCTGAGATTCACATATGGACTACAAATATTAACCTCTTGCATGGAGGAGAGGGGGGTGGACACGTGGCATCATCACGCTGGCACTCCGTTGATCACATTTGGGGCTCTTTATTGGGTCTAGCATGTTGTTTTTCTAATGCATTTGCGCTCATTTTTCAGGTGCATGCTCGATCCATCCATCTTCAATAATTAATATAATGGAGTAAATAAATAAATTTGTTTGAGAAATAATTAAAATATATATATATATATATATATATGTAGGCACGCACACATAAAGGGTAAAAGTAAAGAAATTAAACTATTTTCCTTGGCCGGCATTATTATTATTATAATTTACGAGCTAGTTAATTTTTCTATGAGGAAAATTATTTCATATCGAAAAAGAAAAACAGATTTTTATTATGGTCGATGGAGTACGTACGTACGTTTTATGCCTTAATTAATTTTATTTTTTTTTGCTATTAATTTATATTAATTGTGAATCATTTATTTATTTTTGTCCTATAGGCAAAGATGAGCCAGATATATCCTTACCATTACACAAGTACTGGTTTGTTATCAATTATGGGAGCAATTCAAACTGTTATTCTTGCTATTTGCACCGACAGAGATTGGAGTAAGTGGAAACTAGGATGGAATATCAGACTTCTCACCGTAACTTACGGGGTAATTTTATTAGTACTTTAATTTAATTTAATTTTGAGTCTTAAATGAAGTGTCATTATAACATTGGTTGGGCAGATGATTAACTATACCATAAATTTTCTTACCTATATTAATATACTCACCATAATATAATTAATGAATTAATATGCATGCATGGCTATTTAATTTTTTTATTAAAATAAAAATGTAAATGTGTGTGACAGGGTATTGTGGCATCAGGACTGATGCTTACAATCATAATGTGGTGTGTGCGCATGAGAGGCCCCTTGTTCGTATCCATTTTCAGCCCTCTGATGCTGGTACTTGTTGCCATTATGGGTTCTCTCTTGATAAACGAGAAATTGCATTTGGGAAGGTATTGAATTCATTCCCCTCTTGCTTTTATTTTTAAATTTTTATTAGAATAATGCTAGAGACACAAACTATTCTATAAATATTTTACAAACGGCTGATGTGGCATACTCCACCTCAGCATATTGTGTGGGGCCGAAAACTATATTGAAATAATTTGTTGATCAATATGCTGTGGTGGAGTATACAACATCAGGAGTTTGTAAAATAGTTTGTGTCTGTAGCATTACTCTTTTTATTAACATATATAAAAGAAACTGATATATATTTCCACCTACTTCTTTTATGTTGGGTATATAGACCTAATTAATTTCATAATTAATCGAAGCGTCTTAGGAGCTGCCATAATTATAACTGGATTATACATGGTGTTATGGGGAAAAAGCATGGAAATTAAAAGGGTTACCCAGCTGATACCAGCAAAAAGCTCTAAAGAATCTGAAGAGCTTGAAATTCCCAGAAATTGTTCCCTGGAAACAAATACAAGTAGCCACAATAGCCCTTGCAATGTTATTGGGGTGGCTCCTCTTAATTTTGTTCCTATGATAGAAACTGATGATTGTGAAGAAGAAGAAGTTGAAATTTGCAGGCTAGATGACAAGGTTTAGATGATAAAAGCTTAATTATTAATATGTTAAATTTGTATAATAATATAATATAAGCCTGGTGTTTTTATCACATTGTCAATGCAGACATGGGCACAAAATATAATTTATGGAGATATGCATTGTATTATTATTTGATTTGTGTTCATTCATTTTTGTTGCTAGTAGAGACATTAAAATTTTATGCATGAATCTGTTTTATATATATATATATATATATATATACAAAAACCGCTTGCGGGCACCTATAGCGACGGTCCGACAACGGTTCGGTTCGTCGTGTGACCAATTTGTTAACCTATAACAACGAATCGGACCGTCGCCTGGACTGTCACTGAAGGTGTTCCGCATACAACCCACCCGTACTTGAAGCTCTCTGTATGCTCTCAGTATTGTGTCTATTTGATTAGCCTCAACAAAATAGTAGAGTAAAATATTTTATTGCATCCTATTGTGGGCCGGGCTCATGAAATAATAACTCCCTCTACGCCGGAAAGTCAATTTAAGCACGCTCTGTATCAGATAAATTAATAAGCCATGATCAATGGCTCAAAATTTAAATTTTGGTTGTTTCAAAATAAATTATTTTACAAGACACTGAGTTGGGTTAACCCAAGCCCAATTTTGGGCTTTGAAATTGCTCTATTGGTCACTAGCCCATACCAAATAAAATTTCAATTTAAGCACAAGAGTACTAAATTTTGATGACGATGTTTTGGAAAATTATAAAAATATCTTTTTGTACATAACATAAGAGAGAGTTTGTTCAATTATATAAAACGACATTGCTTTAAAAGATACTCCATAAAAGAGCGTGATGTTTTCAAAGCGATTATAGAAGTAGTATATGCCACTACCATTATCTGGGCTGAGATGGACTCGGGTTTGGGTCTAACAATGCGTCTATCAATTGAATTGCACAAACTGGGCTAGTTTGATGGCACGTACCTTTACACTATTCTCAGCAAAAGACAATGTTATTCTTGGGTCGGGTTTTGGGTCAATTTGACTTGAACCCCTCTCATTTACTATGCAAATTGAGAGTCGTACGAACCAAACAAAACTTTGTTGGTCCCTTGAAGTCGATCAAATTCATGTAAAATGTCAATACTAATATGTATATCACTAAATTATGAGCATGATCTAGATCTAGACAGCCTTTGGATCTCATGATTAAAAAGAAAGCATGCCCTGTAAAATGCCATTATTCTCCTCACCTGCACCCTACCGACCAACTCACCTACTCATTCTTTAAAGTCAAAAACAACAAATCAATACCCTCGTGCCAAACACATCACTATTACAAAACACACCATTTTTCTATAGGGAAGTTGAAAAATAGTGACATATTTTTTTAATACTTACGGTCCAATATAGTATCCTATGGTGGAAAAACAGCAGTATGATTCTGAGTAATATACTGTATAGAATCTTATCACTTCTTGAGTAATTAATTTAAGTCATAGACTAGTAGCAGTAAGGGTGTAAATAAATCTAGTGGAGTCGAGTATTGAATTGTTCAGATTTGTTTCAAAAAATTTATCAAGTATAAAATAAAGTTTGATTGAGAATCGTTTAACTATTGAGTCGAGCACAATCTCAAATCGAGTCCGAACAGTTTGAACTTTTTCAAGAATATAATACGCGTATCAATAGAAAATTACAATTTGAGAAGGTTCGAATAATTTATAGAATTTTAAAATTTACTAATATTTAAATTATTTATATTTTGAATCGAGCTTGAATTAAACTTTTAGTCGAACGCGTAAGCACGAACTGTTCGCTAAATTTTCAGCTTAAATAGTAATAGTATAAGTTTGGTGCCATTTCTTTGGCATTTGGGCTTTTTCCAAAGTCGCGCCGAATTGTAAGAGAGGTAGTTACTAAAGTCTACACCACCAGTTAAGCGTGAATGAAGCCAAAAGCAAAAGGGGAATTGGAATAAATTGTTTTATTTGGACCAAGATAAAAGATTCTGCTCTATGCATGGGCATTGTTAACTTTTACTTCAGTTATTACCTTTCCAGCGTTCCATTTGATTAATGACTTTTACTTAAGGTCTTAGCCTGATGGTTAAAATTGAGATGGTTAAAAAATAATGTATATAATTATAAAATTATATTGTATTATCTTTCTTGGGCTTTCTATTAGTAAATTCTACCAAAATGGTTTGAACAAATTATTTTAGGAAATGATTGACCTAAGAAAATAAATGCTAAAAAAATGACTTTTGGGATGAAAGTGATGCAAATTCTTAAATAAATAGTCATGAACTCACATCTGCAAATGTTTTATCATTTACACGATATTCAATAGGAGGAGCCTCCTCACCTTCTCCACATGGAGCTAAATCTTGATGCATTTATTCATGTGTATATATTAGTATTAATATTTCCTCTCAAATTTTATTAATATTTTGACTTTTTATTAATATTTTCTACTACCAAAATAGGGTTTTGCACTTGACTATTTGGAAGCAAAAACAATTACTAAATACCCTTCTGTGGTATCAATTAGAAAAAATGGGAGTATAAACATATTTAAATTAAAAAACAGAAACACCTACAAAACAGACCTTAAATTTTTAGTTTAAATCAAATAAGCATCTAAAGTTTGGGTATGAATAAGTCAAATAATAGAATAATATGATACAAACAGGTTGGGAAGTTAATTAATTAATTAATAAATTGGTAGGTTATTATTTCACCTTTAATACTTTTAGAAATAATAGAAAATTCATATTTTTTACGTGTTAAAATAAAAATGAAATAAAATAAATAAGATGTCAAAAGAATAGAACAAAACAGGACAGGGTAACAGAAACCGCCACCTTCTGTATCTGCAACTTCCGTTATGCTTTATTGGTCTCAGACTCGCACACTTTTCTCAAGACAAATTATTTGTTATTGCATTATTTGAGTAATATATCTACGACACTTTATAAGAAAATTAGGTTAAAATTATTAGTAACTAAAGAGTTTTTTAAAAGAATAGTGCTATGCAGACAAGAAAATGGGACAGAAAAATTGGACCGGTTGTAATTTTTTTTATTTTATTTTTACTGTGACTCTCAAAAAATGTATAGTATTTATTCTAACAAGATTTTTTACAAAATATAGTATTTTAGGTGTAATTTGGATACACATACAAAACCCTGTATTTGTATGTGTATTCAAATTACACCTAAAATACTATATTTTGTAAAAAATCCTGTTGGAATAAATACTATACATTTTTTGGAGTCACAAGCAAAAAAAATAATAATAATAAAATTCGTCTGTCCAATAATCCTGTCTAGCTTTCCTGTCCGGCTAGACTTATTGTTTTTAAAATCTAAACCGCGTCAGACATGTTTTTTTTTTACAAATTTTCAACTGAATTATAATAGTAACGTATGGTCAAAAATGAAATAAATAAAAATTAATAAAATTTTTATATTAATTTATTTATTTTATCACAAAGATTATGATAATCCAATTTTATCACATATATATAATTTCTCAAAATATAATATATTTATTCAAAAAATATCATAAAAAGCATATGTGAATCACTCCTCAAGATATAATATACATGCATAAAGGTTAATGGAGTTATGCAAACTCTTAAATATAATACAATAATAAAGTTAAGTCATTTTCACTCTAGATACGAGAATTTATCTTATATTTCTACAGGAATATCGTAGAATAATTACTCCATTATCGTCGATAACTCTACCATTATAAAATGCTTAACTCTAGTATTGTAGATTACTGCACCTCCATTTTATATATATATATATATAATCTACACCTCCATTTTATATATATATATATATATATATATATATATATATATATATATATATATGCACACACTAATACCCAACTCTACACTAAAAAGTCAACTTTTTTTTGGTCATTGCTTTCTAGCCTGGTTTTGGTGATGTAGTGGGCATTATTTTAATTAAAAATATTTCTAAAATATTTATCATTAGACTTTTTCTCATCTTTCTCTGGTTCGTTGAACTAGATTTAATGCTGGGTCCGAATCCGGATGAAGAAAAGAGAGAAGGTGATATATAAACGTATATATCTGGGTCCTACCCACTTTTTTTTTACTGAGATGCTTCTCTTATCTGTTGTCAAATTTCCTCTCTAAATTTGATACTTAAAGAGAGGTATATACACTTGGGGCTTGCTGATTTCTTTGCGTAAAAGCTAAAGGTATAGATCTTTGATTCTGGTTTATTATACTCTTCAAGTCTAACATAATAAGATCCACGGATGTGATATTTTGTCGGTCTAAGATCTTCTAATTTTATTTTTATGGGGTTTTTTCTACCTACAAATGCTTTGGAAGTTTATTAAGTTTTTTCAATTTAGCTTCACTAGCTTCAAGAAAAGAGCGTAACTCAATTTTCTTGGGGTTTTTCTTCTTTCCATTTTTTTTGTCTTCCTCATTTTTTGAGTGTTTGGTGGGTTTAGACTTTTTTTCCTGGTGATTTTGTAGATTTTTAGAGGTAGAAAAGTTGGTCAAGTATAGATTTTTTTGATGATTTTAGATGGGTTGAGTCTGATTTTCCTGGTAATTTGATAGAATTTTTTAGTAGAATTTTTAGTCCAGTTTGTAACTTTTTTCTTCAGATTTCTGAGCTTTTTGTTTATTGTTGCAGATCTTTGGATAAGCTATAGAGATTTGACCAAATTTGCAGTTTTTATTAGGTTAGTCTTCTCAGCCTTCTTCTGTTCATTCACTAGAGGGCAAGATGTTAATGGCTTCTTCTTTTGTGTCCTGATTGAGCTCATTTATGTTCACACTTGAAATCTGTTGAAATTTGAGATATCTAGTACAGATTACTGTAATTTTTTTAGGCATATCGAGGAGAGGATAAGATAATGTACTTAAAGAGACCAAACCCACATGTGATCTTTTAATGATCCCGGTAATTTATCACAATGAATATGCTTGCTATTTCTGCTTGATTTTTTTTTAGCTAGGAACATTTGCCATTTGTTTAGCTTAAACCCCAAGTTCAGATTTTAGGTATTAGAAGACATAGGTTTTTACTTGGAATCTCTTCTAATGTTGTGTAAATAGGGAGAATTTTATTTGGCAGATCATACAATAGACTCTTTGCTGAATGTTTCCTTATTTTATTTTGTAAGTGGGATGTAGAGGTTAATTTAACTTTGGATTAAAAGTAAGCATTAAACACCCAAAAAAAAGGAAAAAAGAGAAGCTGTTTGTGATAAAGTTTTGCAGTCTAGTCTACTTTAAGGTCCATGTGAAGCTGTCTTTATCTACTCATCTCTTTATTTTCTTTTTTCTTTTGGTGCCTTTTCTCTTTTCTCCTTTCCTTTGTTCTTGGCTATTGATCTTTGTCACAGAAATATAATTTTACTTTTATATAATTTTTGCAGCCATATTCTCATGTCAAGTGGTATATGACTTTTTCAAAGGAGAGAGAGAGAGAGACTAGAAGTACTTGAATAGAGTGTTGTGGAAGAGAGTTTTAATTGCCAGATATCAGGTTGGGGATAAATGTCGTTTCGCAATATAGTCCGTGATGTTAGGGATGGTTTTGGGAGCTTATCCAGGCGAAGCTTTGACGTCAGGGTGTCGGGTCATCACAGGGGAAAATCACAAGGTTCATTTCATGAGTTGAATGACCAACCCATCATTATACAGAACAGTCGATGGGCTAATCTACCCCCTGAGCTACTGTATGATGTAATTAAAAGGTTGGAGGAGAGTGAAAGCACATGGCCAGGTCGAAAACATGTTGTTGCATGCTCTGCTGTTTGCAAGTCATGGAGAATTATGTGCAAGGATATTGTTAGGAATCCGGAGTTCTGTGGGAAGCTTACTTTTCCAGTTTCTTTGAAGCAGGTATTATAGTCTCTCTCTCTCTGTGTCTTCCCTAGATGAAGGAGCAAGTTTAGTTAAATCCCCTCTCTTTCTGACATCATTCTTTTATAAAATTTACTGAAATTTTGTATGTGCTGTGTTCTTATTCATAATTTTTTTTTGTTATTTCATCGTAATAGTTGTATGACTTATTTTGTAGTGTTGGGGAAAAATATAGCTAGTAGTATTAGGGAAATATATAGCTAAGTCTTGCTCTTTTTCTTTTCAGCCAGGGCCTCGTGATGGGGCTATTCAGTGCTTCATCAAAAGGGACAAGTCTAATTTGACGTACCACCTTTTCCTGTGTCTTAGCCCTGGTGAGTATTTCTTCAAACTTTTGATAGGCTCAATTTGCGTGTTCGTTGATGTTCCACTAGTGCTTATCTTTTTTACATGTACATAATTAAGTATATAGCAAAACTAATTGCCTTTGGTGATTGTCTCCCTCGGTACTTTATTAATATACTTTTTACTTATTTAAAACAAATTGTCTTTGATGATTGTCAATTTTTCATTGTAGGACATTATTTTATATGCTACTACGATTTACTTGAAAATGCTTACTCATGCAATTGCTCTATTCCTATACTTCTTTAGTTATATAAATAACTATAAGTGTTTTCATGAACTTACGGGGCACAATACATCACCAGACCCGAGGCTATGTTCAGTTGTTAATGCACATGAATGTTATTATCAAATTCTTGTCATTTAGAAGAGGAAAAAAAACTGTCTTATTTTCCTTTTATTCATGATATTGAATCATTTATTTTAAATGTTTATATAAATATTCTGTTGGAGGCACCGGATGAATGATTATTTTTTGAAATGATATGTTAAATTTTATTTTCATGCATCACAAATGTTCTATTTCTTTATTCTGAATGTACTGATGTTTTACGTTCTTATTCCATACTGCAGCTTTGCTAGTTGAAAATGGGAAATTTCTTCTATCTGCAAAAAGAACTCGGCGAACTACTTGCACAGAGTATGTTATCTCCATGGATGCAGACAACATTTCAAGATCAAGCAGCACATATATTGGAAAGCTGAGGTAAGCTTAATAGAGATGCAATATCCGTTCAGTTCTCCAATGTTTTTGGCTTCATTACTTCAAATTTTCCTCTGCATAACTCTTAGAAGCATTATTTTATGAAGTAAAGCAAACACACCTGAAAGAGAAAGTCACCTTTTAGAAGTCCGACACCGTTCTAAAAAAAACAATATCTAATACCTTAATAAGGCATTCTTACATAAACAGAGAAACATAGTCAATGCAATGAATTAAGGGAAACCACTTAAATATTTTTTATTTTTTAGGAAAACAACTTATTCTAATCAGTGAGTGATATTTGTGGAATCTATCAGATCTCTCTTGCTCTCTCACTTCCCATCAGTTCTCTTGAAAGAAAACGGAGACTAAGAATTTCCCTACTTGGTACTCAGAACTCAGAAAACTAGTTGAATTTGCAAATCATTTTTCTTTTTATTAGTAAAGGTGAGTATGAATTTTAGCTTCAAAACATATGTGATAATCATTACTCTTACATATATAGACCTAATTAGATTGGATTGAGAGATGGAAAACTTCTGTACCTCCTAAGGTTTTGGGATACAGAAAGTTAATTCATCCATCCCATCATACATTTCCCAGTCAACATTGTGCATAAATTACAGGGTAAAAGATGACCACGGATTCTGTGAATGCCCCACACTTTTAAGAGAATGAGCAAATTAGGTATAATATGTTGTGGGAAGTTCACATTTGTGTTTCTGTATTTTCTAGAAGGGTAATATAATCCATTTCAAATGAATTGTAATGTTTTTGTGATGGTGACAAATGTTTTAGGACAAACATAATGGAAAGTAAGATACGTAAATGGGACGGAACCTTGATTTTCGGAAATTATATAGCATTTATTAGAAAGTCTGAAAATAGGTACAGATAGATAGGTACTTTGACAGCCCCCCCACCCCCCACCCCACCCCACCCCAACACACTTTTTTTCACTGGGAAAACTTCTTAGTTAATTTTGACCCCCCTTAATTATTTAAAAGATTATCTAAATTCAATTATTTTCAACCAAAGTTTAACTCAAGGAAAGGAATGAAAGTATAAAATTTAGATTACATATATAATGTATTTACTGAACCCCCTGAACGAAAATCTTGGCTCTGCCCTTGGCTGCCTGGTCCCAAGTAATAGACACGTGTTAAACTTCGGTTTCACATCTTCAGTTGATTAATTTGCAATCTTTATTTATGATTCAACTGATATGCTATTTATTTTATTTCATCAAATCTATGTTTTGTTTCCTTACTTTTTTGTATGTTCATGAATCTTCTTCGAACCTTGATGGGCTAAAGGTTTCTTCAGTTTGCTGATTCAGTTACTTTTACCCATTTAAGTACGGAATTTTGTCTTTTAGTCTTTATCATCAAAATAACAAATTTTCCTAATTGTTAACATCAAATTCTGTTACCTGTATCAGATCAAATTTCCTTGGCACAAAATTTATAATATACGACACACAGCCTCCACATACATGCACCCATATTCCCCCACCAGGCCGATCAAGCCGCAGATTCTATTCCAAAAAAGTCTCCCCAAAAGTCCCAACCGGCAGCTACAACATAGCTCACATCACATACGAGCTAAACGTTCTCGGAACACGTGGTCCAAGAAGGATGCACTGCATCATGCACTCGATCCCCATCTCATCACTTGAGGTTGGTGGCACCGTTCCCGGGCAACCAGAGCTTCTGCCCCGATCTCTCGATGACTCATTCCGAAGCATTTCCTTCTCAAAGTCTATCGACCACTCTGTCGAGTTCAGCAGCTCGCGATTTTCTGAAATTAACGCTGCTTGCAACGAGGGCGATGATGGAAAGTCAAAACCCTTGATTCTTAAAAACAAGGCTCCAAGATGGCATGAACAGTTACAGTGCTGGTGCCTGAATTTCCGAGGACGAGTGACAGTAGCTTCTGTCAAGAACTTTCAGTTGATTGCTTCCGCACAGCCACCAACCACAACTGCACCACCAACTGCGCAGCCAGCTCCACCAGAGCATGATAAAGTCATCTTGCAGTTCGGAAAGGTTGGGAAAGACATGTTTACCATGGATTATCGGTATCCCTTGTCTGCATTTCAGGCTTTTGCAATTTGTTTAAGCAGCTTTGATACCAAATTGGCTTGTGAATAAAAGATTAAACAAGAAGGGCGAGAAAAGAAATCAACTTTAGTGGGTAAGAAAATTGCATAAGAGAGGAACAGCATGTCTTCTGTATATTCATTTTCTTCTTAATTTTTTCGACCCCCTTTTCTTGGCACTAGAGTTGGAGTTTCTTCTTAATGTCATTATGTTGCTGTAAACTCCATTGTGACAGTGGCCCTATTCAGATTGTGGGGCTTATTAAATCTTGCTGATATGCTCTTTGCCTCTCAGTTGAATCCAGCATAGGCTTTTTGCCATTACTAGTTCACTGAATATCATGCTTTCATAAATTACTTTCAAAAAGCAAAAGAGTAGAACTATAATCAAATATAAGCAGCATTTTGGCTATATTGCAAGCTTGTCAGAAATCTCTGTTACACACACATGGTAACACAACTAATTTACCTTTTCAATTTGTTAAAAAATTATGAAATTAAAAGTCAATAAAGAAAATTAACAACTAAGAAATATGGTTTGTTCGTTTTTTTGATTTTTCAAGGTATCTCCAGGCTTACATTTTTAGCTTCTTCAAGTCGAAACGGAGACCTTTGCTTGCATCTACAAGGGCTCGAAAATGATTATCAAGCTGTGAAAGGCCTTTAGAGGGTCTTGCAGGGGTAAAAGAGTGAAGGCAAGCTGTGAAAGGCCTTTAGAGGGTCTTGCAGGGGTTAAAGAGTGAAGGAACTGAAGATCCTTTGCTTGTAAAGAAAAAGGGTTGTCTTTATCTTTTGCAGAAAAGCAATGTCCGTGTCTGGTGCATGTAATCACATAAACTTTAAGCTGGATTTTAGGTATTTTGATATGACAAAATAAGGCACTGAGCAAGGTTACTAGACACTAGATAGACAATATGGGACAACACATTAGAGAGGTATGAGATGATAGGCTAACCGAGAGAATTTTATTATTATTATTATTTAGAAAGATTTTTTAAAGTCAATTTATGACATTTAAAAATAATTTGATCATTGTCAATATGTATTTTCTTTTTTTGTTTGTGGAGTAATTCTCTACTACTAATCTTCTCCCAAATTTCTTCTAGGGTTTTCGACAGAGGGCCTTAGAAGAGCAGTTGGTGTATTTGTTTAAAGTGTGACAATTATATTTTAATTTCCTCCTCAGGCCTGACCTAATAATTTTTTTAAAATTGGGTCGGCCCACTGCCATTAAATAGCTAGGCTGCAGCATGTGTTTACATTTTTATGGCTTTGCTAGTCTACATCTTTCTTTATTATGTTCGATCGATCTTTATAATCTCAATTATATGGACTACTTGTAGCATATAATGTGGTTCAAACAAGTTTGAAAGATCAGATTCGTATTTATCAATTAGGATAAGTTCAGATACGAGGTTGGAATTGAATGACTTATTCTTAAAAAATTGTGTTTGATTACAATCGGAATGGAATGGAATGGAATGAACCATTCACATTCCTCTCAAATTTATGAATTGTATTCATTGTGAGAGAGTATGGAATAACTCATTTCAGCCGAAATGGAATGGAATAGAATGAATTATTTCACTCTCCATTCCACTCCATTCCATTCTCTTATCTATTCTATTCATTCACACATTCCATTCTTTCAATCAAAACAATAAATAATAGTACCAAGGGAAAAGATAATCTAAATCAGAACAATGTAGTTAACTTTTTATATAAAATTTATAATTAAAGATTTTTTTATAAAATTTTAAATTGAAAATTTTAACTTAATGGGATAAAATTAAGTCCTTTTATTAAGTAACTTTAGTTAAGCCTGACTAAGACATGCCTTATATAACATTTTCCCTAATACTAATATTTTTTTATTTAATTAGATGCTCACAAATGCTCAACAAACTGAAAATAATACTAAAATATTAAATTTAAAATTTATTACCTGCACTCACTTTTTATTTTAAAATAAAAACTTTGCTTTTTCTAATTTATACCATGCACTCAATTTTTATATTTGTGTTGGTGGAATTAACCAAAAAACTAACCTCAATAAAAGATATGGAATTTTTTTTAAAACTACTCCATGAAATTAACCAAGTTGTGTTGATAAAGAGAACTAAATCATAAAGTTGCATGGAACAAAGACAACAAGTTCAAAAGTAATATTAGAATTGATTTACATAAATATACCAAAATGGCAAAATCTTGTAATCTTTCTCTCACTTTTGATGGAAATGAAACATTCATTTTTGGTTCTTGACTTCTAATAGTTTTCTTTTAATTTTGGTCATCTTTTTGTTTCCATTGTCTAGTTTGCTATCATATTATAATTTTGATGGCTTTGTTATTAAAGAGATTTTGTTTTATTTACTTTTATTTTTATTTTTCTTTCTTCTTCATTCCTTTTTTAATGTGCACCCAACAAATGGTATTGTTATAGAGTTATAAATTCATGATTAGTAATTATTAAAGACGCCCAAATAATAATATTTTAATTTTTATACGGTTGGATCATGTTATATATTGTGAAAAATTTTAACTGAATTATAATTTTAACGTATGTGTATACATGATATAGGCCCAAGTGCAAGAAATCAGGCCCAAATCTGTTAAGCCTAAAGGCTGTCCGTTTGGAGTGCTTTCAAATTCATTTTACCCAATTATAATATTTTACAATATCCTATTCCAACCCTTGTCAACCTTTGAGTTGTGAGTCTAATAACTTTGAATATATATATATATATATATATATATATATATATATATATATAGAGAGAGAGAGAGAGAGAGAGAGAGAGAGAGGAAGACCTGGCAAACGGGCGAGCCCAGTCCAAATGGGCCGGGTTGACAACGGATCGGGCCAAAATGACCCAATTTTTTTGGGCTGAAAATATGAGGCCCATGGCCCAGGTTAGGCTGGGCCGGGCCAGCCCGCAAGCTTCTTTTTTTTAACAAAACAATGTTTTTTTTTAGAATTGAACTCTAAACCTCCCCACTCCTTAAACAAATGCTCAAACCAACTGAACTACAAGAATTTTCATTTTAAAGTCACTATATACCTTAACTTAAATTGTAACCGAAAATTGGAACTTTTAATATTCAAGAAAAAACAAAAACAATATAATACTCCTTTGCTGTCAAAATACATGAGAAAAATATTTTCTCATTTTGTTTCAAAATAAATGAGCAAAATAAATTTTATCTACTCTCAGCTTCAAATTAATTCCCGAGGTTGAAGAAATTAATAGTTGTTCTCTACTTGTTTTATAAAGGCAGTTCAAGATCAAATTAATATTATAACCTACTTGTTCTCTACTTGTTTTAAAATTATAGGCAGTTCAAGATCAAATTAATTTAAAATTAATATTATACTCATTTTAAAATACTCATTTGCCAGGTCTACTCATTTATCTTGACTTATTATTTCTAGAGATGCCTCTACATATAAAAAAAATATATATATAATTTTTTGTAGATAATCTATCTATATTGAATTGTAATAATTTATGATTAATGGAGATAAAAAAATTTCTTTTCTTAATTTTTTAATTTTTCTTATATTTTAAAATATAGGAGTAAAAGATTACTTCTAGTAAGACTTAACTCGATATATATATTTAAAAGTTATCAAATTAGGGGAAAAATTAAATTTAATGCATTCTTTGATAAATATCATGTAAAATTTAAAAATTAGTCAAATAGGGATTATCTGAAAATGACAAAAATAAATAAATATATTATTATTATTATTATTATTATTAAAAATAGAATTAAGAGTTCAATCTCATTCCCATACTCTAAACATGTAAGTGACTTTATAATAAAAAAGTCTTGTAGTTTAGTTGGTTTGAACATTTGTTTAAGCATTATGGGAGGTTTAGAGTTCAATTCTCAAGTATAGCACTATGTTATTTTTTTTAAAAAAAATCCCACGGGCCGAGCCAAAATAGCCCAAGTTTTCATGGGCTAAAAAAGTTAAGCCCAAAGTCTAATTTTTACGGGTCAGCCCGGCCCGGCCTGCGGGCCTGGGCCAATTTTGCTTGGTCTATATATATATATATATATATATATATATATATATATATATATATATATATATATATATATATATATATATATTAATTCCCCCCGAACTATGAAACTATTAATTAGACGTTGAAGTTTTTAGTCAACTGATTAGTTACTTTTATAGATTATAATATTATATATTCAAAATATTATATTGTGGTTTATGAGATTAATTAGTTTGAAAGAAGGAATTCTAACAACAACAAAAAATAGAAGAAGAGGGATTTGATAATTTTGATAGGATCCAATTTTTTTTGGATTTTTTAGCTTTTTATTTTTAATTATTTTACAGATAGAATTGCTACCACCTTTTTCTGTCTCACTTTGATGATAAAACTGTTAGAAATGGTATTTGAAACATTAAATATTAGAGCATTTTGAGGCTCAATTTAATGTGGGACCGACACTCCAAATGTAAACTTTTATAAATAAAGATGAATTTTCTATAAATATCATTTTTGAATATTATGGAGTTAATTTGATATAATGTTAGTTGGGGGTAATATTTATAAATTTTACAAAGTACGCAAGTTGTTATATAATATTCGATTGGTCGGGGAATATTCGTTTTAACAGGGAATATTCTTACAACGACACAATCATTGGTGGACCCCACAACGGAATTATTGTCGGATTGAGAAAACGACAAAAATATTTTATTAAAAATAACGGCAGAAGTTTTACCATTGTTACTGTTGAACTACTCGGTAGTAAAAGTACAGTAATACGTGTGGTTGCATAGTAGCACACGGTATTGATTATTAATGCTTATGTGAGAAGTCACTCAGTTTGATTCCATTATTGTCAGTTAATAATATGAATTATTTAGCGATAATGACGTTGTGTTTTATTCGTATTATTAACGTAATAAAACAGAAACATCTTTTTATATAAAACAAAATACTTTATTAAAGTTATTCTATAAATATAATATATTATATTTTATTTAAAAAATTTTTCTTTAAATATGGACCGTCAGATTAAAGTAATCAATCTGGACCGTTCATAGATTAGTTACTATGCATTCTATTTTTCTATAAATAGCAGCTCATTCCTTCATTATTTCTTACGAATTCACTGAACTCTAGAGAGAGAAACTATAGAGAGAAACTATAGAGAGAGAGAAGAAGAGTATTCTGCTACTTAACTACTTCCTTATTTCAGCTCTTCTTTAAAACGGTAAGGGGTGTTATTCTTTCTTATTCATGAAGAGAACTGTTGTTATTCCATTTCTTATTATTCTGTTGGAATAACCTGTATACGCGGTCTACCCTATACTTGGTGACATTCTTCTATTATTCTGTTGGAACATCCTGTCTGTGTGTTTTACACCGGACCTGGTTCCGTTTTTATTATTATTCTGTTGGAACATCCTGTCTGTGTGTTTTACACCGGACCTGGTTCCGTTATTATTATTATTCTGTCGGAATATCCTGTCTGTGCATTTACGCCGGACCTGGTTCCATTATTTATTATTCTGTTGGAATAACCTGTCTGTGCGGTCTATCGCATGCATGGTGATTTCTTTTGTTATTCCATTCTTTATTATACTCAGTTGGTTAAGTTTTGACTTTTATACTCCATGAAATTTGTGGAATATCCTTGACATTTGCGCTTCATCTAGTATCTATTCATGAAAATATTCTCCTGATCATTCTTGAATTTTACTCCACAATGTAGTATCATGTTGACAATTTGGACGTTGTTAATTCTTGGATAAATTAATTCTTGAACTTGTTTTATTGAATTCTTATATCATTGTCATCATCTCATGTTTATAAAATGTTGAAAGTCATCTGTGGCCTGTAGTGCATAGATGGACTTGGTATGATTATGACCAGGGATTATTCGGTGTAATCATGACCGTAATGTTACGAATGATGTGGTAAAAGTCCTCATTGGCCCGTAGTGCATTGATGGGCAGTTGTTGGCATGATCATGACCATTAATGAATATACGAATATCCTTGGCCGTAGTGCAGGGGTGATTCGATGATGCGGATTATTTTATTAAGCTGAGTCTCAGCGATCACAGTGTTGGAAAATCTTTTAAATCATAAAAAATAGTAGAGTTTATTTTCTACTTGACTCTTTTAATGGATTGCTTGTTCCGCTGCAGTTAAACTTGATGTCTATTATATTTTATCAGTTTAACATTGTTGAAGGCTAATGATAATTTATTCTGCATTATCTTAGTCATAATATTTCTTACTGGGCTAGTTGAGCTCACCCTTTCTTTCACTGTTCTCTTCAGGAAATGAGAACGTAGCTGGGGCAAGTCGGGAAACGGAGTGATGGTCCGAATGATAGTATTAGTTAGTAGTCCTCACTATTCTATGTAATGGTGTGTTAATAAATGTAATGAGGACTCCTTTTGAGTATGAATATTCTCTAGAAGATAATATTTGTATTCAAACTCACAGTTTATGTTTTGTCGTATTGTACACGACAGTTGTATTAGTAAGTTGTATTTATATTTTGTACTATATATCTGACGACCCAAGATGGGTGATGTATACCTAATTTTGGGGGCGTCACAGTTGGTATCAGAGCTTAGGGATATGATCCCTGGCTAAGATGTGAGAATAGAACTAGGAGGGGAGAGACGGGGAATTCCTTCGCTAGTATGACCTACCTAAGTTTATTTGCATGGTATTTAATTGGTCGGTCATAATATAAGGATAATATATGACATATCAATTAACTTTTATTTTGTAGCAGTATCTGAAAATGGCATCTGAGAATGTTGAGAATAGCAATGGAGCACAGGCGATTATTGATTTACCACATATCAATAATCAGGATAATGTTCATCAGGAAGGTGACAATCCTCATGCAAACAACAACATTGACCAGATGATGAATGACGGAATGTTCAGAGGTTTTATGCAATTCATGCAACAACAGGTGAAAGCGGCTCCTGTCCACAACGTAGGTGGAAATACTGGAAACTCTCAGGCGGTCACCGCTAAACAGTTTAAGGAGCTGGGACCACCGGAGTTTAAGGGAGAACCCAAACCACTTGTAGCTGAAACATGGATAAAGCAGATCACCAAGATATTTGATGTCTTGGGTTGCTCCGAGGAGCAAAAGGTTCCCTTTGCCGCCTTTATGTTGCGAGGAGAGGCAGATTACTGGTGGGAATCGATAAAGCGTACTCAACCTGCCGCACTGAAGATGACCTGGGAGAAGTTCCAAGAACTGTTTAACGACAAATACTTTTTCGAGAGTATTCGTCACATGAAGGAGGTGGAGTTCATCAAATTGGAGCAGAATAATATGACCGTGTCGCAGTACGAGGCAAAATTTGCGGAGTTATCCCGGTTTGTGTCCCACCTGGTGGATAATGAAGAAAGAATGACGCGGATGTTTTTAAGAGGTTTGAAGCCGGAGATACGTCAACATCTTGTTTCTCATAAACTATGTTTGTATTCAGATGTTGTAAATAGGGCTCAGTTGGTGGAGCGTGATAACGAGACAACGCAACCAAAAGAGAGCAGCCGGCAAAATGATAATACCAGTGAGAGCAGTCATCGAAGCGGTGATAACAAGCGTGGAGGGAATCAACAGGCCAGAAATGGTAACCACTTCGGTGGTAATCAGGGCCAAAACAATAAGAATGGGCATTTCAAGAAGAGGAGATTCAACAATGATGGAAAGACGTCAGCACCAGCACCTGTCGTTAAGGACGGAGAACGACCACCTATCATATGTTTCAAATGCGGAGGGGAGGGGAACATCAGTCCAAACTGCGCGATGCCGTCCAAAGCATGTTATAATTGTGGAAGAGAAGGTCATTTAGCCCGATTTTGTCGTTTACCGAAGACAAATTCAGCTAGGATAGAGGCACCAAAGGCCGTCCCAGAAAAGTCAAAACCGGTTGTGCAAGGGAGAGCGTTTGTTGTGAACTCCCAGAGAGCAAGGAACCCGAATGAGGTCATCACGGGTAAGCTTATCATAAACTTTAGCGAAGTCTATACTTTATTTGATACTGGTTCTACCCATTCTTTTATTTCTCCTACTTGCGCTCATCGATTAAATTTGATTCCGGAGAAATTAGACTTTGACTTAGCAGTTGAAACTCCATTGGGAGAAACCTTCATTACATCCACGGTTTATAAGTCTTGTTTGGTTCAAGTTGGTACCCACACATTACCTGTCGATCTGATTTCATTAAAAATACTTGCATTTGACGTGATTCTAGGGATTGATTGGTTAACTACTCATCATGCAAAAATTGATTGTTTTCGTAAGGTTGTTAGCTTCATATTCTTAATCGACCTATTATGCGAATTCAAGCAACCAAACTATTAAAATCAATCGCTGTCATCTCAAGCCATAAAGCTATTCATTTATTGAAAAACGGATGTCAAGCTTTCTTAGCTCATGTCACGGATCTAAACAAAAATACGTCAGCCTTGAATGATATTTCTGTTGTTAATAAATTTCCTGACGTATTTCCCGAAGAACTTCCTGGCCTACCCCCAGAGCGTGAAATTGAATTTTGTATCGACCTTGAACCCGGTACAAAACCCATTTCCAAAGCCCCATATCGAATGGCTCCTATTGAACTTCAGGAGTTAAAGACCCAACTGCAGGAATTGTTAGACATTGGTTTTATTCGTCCTAGTACTTCTCCTTGGGGTGCTCCTGTTCTGTTCGTGAAGAAGAAAGATGGGAGTATCCGACTTTGTATTGATTATCGGGAGTTGAATCATGTCACCATCAAAAATAGGTACCCATTGCCACGTATTGATGACCTGTTTGACCAGTTGCAAGGAGCACAATTCTTTTCAAAGATCGATCTTCGTTCTGGATATCATCAGCTGAAGGTTAGAACTGAGGATATTCCAAAGACTGCCTTCAGAACTCGGTATGGGCATTATGAATTCTTAGTTATGTCTTTTGGATTGACTAATGCTCCTGCTGCCTTCATGGATATGATGAACAGGGTATTCAAGGAATATTTGGATCACTTTGTGGTCGTCTTTATCGATGACATCCTTGTTTATTCCAAAAGCCGTGAAGATCATGAGCAACACTTGAGGTTGGTACTCCAAAAGCTTCGTGAATACAAACTTTATGCCAAGATGAAGAAATGCGAGTTCTGGCTGGAAGAGGTAGCATTCCTTGGGCACGTAGTATCAAGTCGTGGAATATCGGTTGACCCGGCAAGAATTGAAGCTATTCAAAGCTGGGAGCAACCTAAATCAGTGACCGAAGTACGTAGCTTTCTTGGTTTAGCTGGTTATTATCGGAGATTCGTGGAAGGATTTTCTCGAATCGCTACTCCATTAACTCAGCTAACTCGGAAAGATGCAAAGTTTGGTTGGAGTGAAGAATGTGAGCAGAGTTTTCAAGAACTCAAGAGGAGACTCATTTCAGCACCTGTTCTAACAATACCATCTGGCTCGGAGGGATTTGTCATCTACAGTGATGCTTCGAGCAAAGGGTTGGGATGCGTTCTCATGCACCATGGAAAAGTCATAGCCTATGCATCAAGACAACTCAAGGAATATGAGAGAAATTATCCTACTCATGATCTAGAGTTGGCAGCTGTTGTCTTTGCACTTAAAATTTGGAGGCATTACTTGTATGGGGAGAAAGTGGAGATCTTTACGGATCATAAAAGCCTCAAATATTTCTTCACTCAAAAGGAACTCAACATGCGACAACGACGTTGGCTTGAACTGTTGAAAGATTATGATCATACCATTCAATACCATCCTGGAAAAGCGAACGTGGTAGCTAACGCATTGAGTAGAAGATCATATGCGGGTACAAGTGCAATATTAACAACGCAAAGGCCCATTTTGTGTGACTTGCAAAGGATGGAGATAGAGTTAAAGACTCCAGGGACCCATGTGATGATGTCGAATATACGAGTAGAACCAACTTTAATCGATAAGGTTAAAGCTGCTCAAGCTACAGACCTGGAACTGATGCGTATGAGGAAGAAAGTGCAAGAAGGTGCTATGCCGGAAGCAAGAATCGATGAAGAAGGAATACTTCGAGTCAACTCCAGACTTTGTGTTCCTAACAACCCTGATTTAAAGTATGAAATCATGATGGAGGCGCACAACACACCGTTTGCAATCCATCCTGGAAGTACCAAAATGTATCATGATCTTCGTCATACATTTTGGTGGAGCAATATGAAGAGAGAGATAGCGCTGTTTATCTCAAGGTGTCTAACTTGTCAACGAGTCAAAGCGGAGCATCAAGTACCAAAAGGTCCATTGCAACCACTTGAAATTCCAGAATGGAAGTGGGAGCACATTACCATGGATTTCGTTACCGGTCTTCCTAGGGTTTCTCAAGGTATTGATGCGATTTGGGTCATTGTTGATAGATTGACCAAGTCTGCTCATTTCTTACCGATACGAGAAACTTATACACTTGAACGTCTTGCTCGTATGTACATAAACGAGATTGTAAGACTGCATGGTATGCCAGTATCCATAGTTTCTGATCGAGACCCAAGATTCACTTCACGATTTTGGGTTAGTTTACAAAAAGCTATGGGCACGGATTTACGATTTAGTTCGGCATATCATCCTCAGACGGACGGACAATCAGAGAGGACTATTCAAACTCTAGAAGATTTATTAAGACTCTGTGTCTTTGACTTCAAGGGAAGTTGGGACAAGTTCTTACCATTGGTGGAGTTTTCCTACAACAACAGTTATCAAGCAAGTATTGGCATGGCTCCATTCGAAGCATTGTATGGAAGAAAATGTCGTTCTCCAGTATGCTGGGATGAGGTGGGTGAAGCAACATTGTTGGGACCGGAGTTGGTACGTATGACTACAGAAAAGATTCAAACGATCCGACAACGTATAAAAACCTCACAAGATCGACAAAAGAGTTATGCTAATCTTCATCGAAAGGACGTGAAATTTGATGTAGGAGATCATGTGTTCTTACGTGTTGCTCCATGGAAAGGAGTTACGAGATTTGGAAAGAGAGGAAAGCTCAATCCTCGATTCATCGGTCCATTTTTAATCCTCGATCGAGTAGGAACTGTGGCTTATAGACTCGCTTTACCGCCAAGTATGTCTCGTGTTCATAATATTTTTCACATATCCATGTTACGTAAATATGTGGAAGACCCGAACCACATTATTGAGTTAGAACCGGACGAAATAGCGGAGGATTTGACGTATGAAGAAGTTCCTGTTCAAATCTTGGATAAGAAGGAACATATTCTACGCTCCAAGGTTATACCTCAAGTCAAAGTTTTGTGGAGAAACCACGATGTTGAGGAAATGACTTGGGAGTTAGAATCTGAAATGAAATCAAGGTATCCTTACCTCTTCGACATACCAGGTACGTACCCTAATTTCGAGGGCGAAATTTCATAAGAAGGGAAGGTTGTAAGACCCCAACTTTTATAAATAAAGATGAATTTTCTATAAATATCATTTTTGAATATTATGGAGTTAATTTGATATAATGTTAGTTGGGGGTAATATTTATAAATTTTGCAAAGTACGCAAGTTGTTATATAATATTCGATTGGTCGGGAAATATTCGTTTTAACAGGGAATATTCTTACAACGACACAATCATTGGTGGACCCCATAACGGAATTATTGTCGGATTGAGAAAACGATAAAAATATTTTATTAAAAATAACGGCGGAAGTTTTACCATTGTTACTGTTGAACTACTCGGTAGTAAAAGTACAGTAATACGTGTGGTTGCATAGTAACACACGGTATTGATTATTAATGCTTATGTGAGAAGTCACTCAGTTTGATTCCATTATTGTCAGTTAATAATATGAATTATTTAGCGATAATGACGTTTTGTTTTATTCGTATTATTAACGTAATAAAACAGAAACATCTTTTTATATAAAACAAAATACTTTATTAAAGTTATTCTATAAATAGAATATATTATATTTTATTTAAAAGATTTTTCTTTAAATATGGACCGTCAGATTAAAGTAATCAATCTGGACCGTTCATAGATTAGTTACTATGCATTCTATTTTTCTATAAATAGCAGCTCATTCCTTCATTATTTCTTACGAATTCACTGAACTCTAGAGAGAGAAACTATAGAGAGAAACTATAGAGAGAGAGAAGAAGAGCATTCTGCTACTTAACTACTTCCTTACTTCAGCTCTTCTTTAAAACGGTAAGGGGTGTTATTCTTTTTTATTCATGAAGAGAACTGTTGTTATTCCATTTCTTATTATTCTGTTGGAATAACCTGTATACGCGGTCTACCCTATACTTGGTGACATTCTTCTATTATTCTGTTGGAACATCCTGTCTGTGTGTTTTACACCGGACCGGGTTCCGTTTTTATTATTATTCTGTTGGAACATCCTGTCTGTGTGTTTTACACCGGACCTGGTTCCATTTTTATTATTATTCTGTTGGAACATCCTGTCTGTGTGTTTTACACCGGACCTGGTTCCGTTTTTATTATTATTCTGTCGGAATATCCTGTCTGTGCGTTTACGCCGGACCTAGTTCCATTATTTATTATTCTGTTGGAATAACCTGTCTGTGCGGTCTATCGCATGCATGGTGATTTCTTTTGTTATTCCATTCTTTATTATACTCAGTTGGTTAAGTTTTGACTTTTATACTCCATAAAATTTGTGGAATATCCTTGACATTTGCGCTTCATCTAGTATTTATTCATGAAAATATTCTCCTGATCATTCTTGAATTTTACTCCACAAAGTAGTATCATTTTGACAATTTGGACGTTGTTAATTCTTGGATAAATTAATTCTTGAACTTGTTTTATTGAATTCTTATATCATTGTCATCATCTCATGTTTATAAAATGTTGAAAGTCATCTGTGGCCTGTAGTGCATAGATGGACTTGGTATGATTATGACCAGGGATTATTCGGTGTAATCATGACCGTAATGTTACGAATGATGTGGTAAAAGTCCTCATTGGCCCGTAGTGCATTGATGAGCAGTTGTTGGCATGATCATGACCATTAATGAATATACGAATATCCTTGGCCGTAGTGCAGGGGTGATTTGATGATGTGGATTATTTTATTAAGCTGAGTCTCAGCGATCACAGTGTTGGAAAATCTTTTAAATCATAAAAAATAGTAGAGTTTATTTTCTACTTGACTCTTTTAATGGATTGCTTGTTCCGCTGCAGTTAAACTTGATGTCTATTATATTTTATCAGTTTAACATTGTTGAAGGCTAATGATAATTTATTCTGCATTATCTTAGTCATAATATTTCTTACTGGGCTAGTTGAGCTCACCCTTTCTTTCACTGTTCTCTTCAGGAAATGAGAACGTAGCTGGGGCAAGTCGGGAAACGGAGTGATGGTCCGAATGATAGTATTAGTTAGTAGTCCTCACTATTCTATGTAATGGTGTGTTAATAAATGTAATGAGGACTCCTTTTGAGTATGAATACTCTCTAGAAGATAATATTTGTATTCAAACTCACAGTTTATGTTTTGTCGTATTGTACACGACAGTTGTATTAGTAAGTTGTATTTGTATTTTGTACTATATATCTGACGACCCAAGATGGGTGATGTATACCTAATTTTGGGGGCGTCACACCAAAAATGTCGGGTCTATGCACCTATACGTTCTCCTCCGCGAGGAGTATAACGTGGTATACTTATTTGTTCAAATTCATTAGGAATTGAATGAGAAAATTGACTTTAAAGTCTCCTACTTGATATGTTGTAAATTGCATAGTCCCACATAGGATGTGTGAAGAAAATGTGAAGAATTTATATATAGAATGTTTGCTCAATGGGAAGGGCCCCAAGGGGCACCCAACTTTTGTGGAAGGGAGAGGACTTAGCCAAGGCTTGGTTCAAACCCACACGCGCGCCATTGCCGTCCGGTCGGGCGGGCCAGGCTGGGTTCGGGGTCGGGTCGGGTCATGATATATATAACTTTTTGGACAAAATCTGTTTAGCATTATATTATCATTTCCTCTCTCCCCGTTCTGTTTCTACAATTCCCGTTCTGCAGTATATTAAGTCCCGTTCTGTTTCTGTAAATCCCGTTTTGCAATATATATCCCGTTCCCGTTCAGCAAAATTTTCCCGTTCCGTACTGCAATCTTTTTCCCATTTCTGTGTAAGTATACATGCATTATTTTTCATGCATCATTTCTATAAGTTCAGTACATAACATAGAAATTGGTTTGATGTGTTCTTAATTTTGAAATGCTTCTAATTAAGAACTGAAAATCCGTTTTATCTTGGGAAGCAATTATTCAATTAATCCTTAGCACCTGTGAGGGAATAAATTTGCTTTAAAGAGACTTTGTGAATTCAAAGGACTCAGATTTATTTATTAATATTTTATGTGTTATATATATATATATATATATATATATATATATATATATATATATAAAATTATGTTCTGTTTTATCATATTTATATATATATTAAATAATACTATATATTACAGATAACAATTTTAAAGCAAATTTATATTTTCTGTAATTATAGTATTGTTTTATGTGAACAGAAAATCGGTTTTTAGAACAAATTTATTTTCTGTAGATATAGTATTCTGTAGAAACAGTGTTTTAACAAAATATTAATTCACAGAATATTTATTGCATACTAATACATAGTATTCTGTTATTAATTATATATTACATGTTAAATAATTTATATATTATGTTATTATATATAAATTACATGTTAATAAATTGCATGTTAATATTCTGTTATTTTGTTATTGGTTAAATTTATATGAAAGAACAGTATTCATACATTATTGTCATCAGTATTGACATTGTGTATTCATATATAATACTTCACAGTAATTGATATACTGTTTGACTATAATAATATATTGTATTTATATGTAATACATTATTTAATGTTAAAAATATTCATGCATATTTTATAGTAATGATATATATATGTTGAATATTTTTATTTTATACTTTTAAAGGATGCTTAGTTTTGATATCATTTGATATATGCGATTACAAATTTGTTAAACAGAAATTTATAAACTTAGTTGTAAACAAAAGTTGGAAAATAGAAATTCTATAAATAGAATTTTCTGCGAAATAAAATTTTAAATAAATTTTCTACAACAGAATTTTTGTAAACAAAATTTGTTGTTTAAATTCTGTTAAATTTTGTACAACAGAAATTGGTTTTTGTTTATTGATAATTGTATTATTTGTATAACAGAAATGACATCTACTAGTACCATTCCTACCGTGAGTGTGTCTCATGGAGAAAAGCCTGAAAAGTTCAATAGAACTGATTTCAAGCGTTGGCAACAAAAGATGCTCTTCTATCTCACAATACTGAATTTGGCAAGGTTTCTACAAGAGGACTGTCCTACTCTTGTTGAAGGAGAAACTGACAAGGAAAAGGGCTGCAGTTGATGCATGGAAACATGTAGATTTTCTTTGCAGAAATTATGTAATGAATGGATTAAACAATACACTGTATAATGTGTACTGTACAATTCAAACTGCAAAGGAACTTTGGGAATCTTTAGACAAGAAATATAAAACTGAAGATGCTGGCATGAAAAAATTCGTAGTTGGTAGATTTCTTGACTATAAAATGGTAGATTCTAAAGCAGTTATCACTCAGGTTCAAGAATTACAAGTAATTCTACATGACATTCGTTCCGAAAGAATGTCATTAAGTGACTCATTCCAAGTTGCAGCAATGATTGAGAAACTTCCACCATCATAGAAAGACTTCAAGAATTATCTGAAGCATAAACGCAAAGAGATGAATCTTGAAGAACTGATTGTGCGACTTAGGATTGAAGAGGACAATCTACAATCTGAGAAGAAAAGTGGGAAGAATTTCATTGAAGCAAAGGCAAATGTTGTAGAACAAAGGCCAAACAACAACAAAAGAAAGCGTGAAGGCAAAGACACTTTTAAGGCCAAGAAGAAATTCAAAGGCAAATGCTTCAACTGTGGTATTCCAGGACATAAATCAAATGAATGTCGCAAGCCAAAGAAAGTCAAGAAAGAACAAAAGCCTCAAGCAAATGTGACAGAACTGGAAAAACTTTCTGAAAATGTTTCAGACATGAATCTTTGTGCAGTTATATCTGAATGTAACTTGGTAGGAAACCCCAAAAAATGGTACGTGGACACTGGGGCTACTCACCACATTTGTTCCAACAAATGGATGTTTTCTACTTACAAGCCAGTAGAAAACGATGATCAACTCTTCATGGGAAACTCCTCAAGTTCAAAGGTTCAAGGACGTGGAAATGTTGTACTAAAAATGACATCTGGCAAAGAACTGACTTTGAATGAAGTGCTTCATGTGCCAGATATTCGCAAAAATCTAGTTTCTGGGTCACTACTTAGCAAGAATGGTTTCAAGTTGGTGTTTGTGTCTGATAAATTTGTACTTACTAAAAATGATATGTTTGTAGGAATGAATGATGGGCTCTTTAAGATGAATGTTATGACTGTTGTACCAAAGTCAATTGATAATAATAAAATTAATTCTTCTGCTTACTTGTTAGAATCTTCAAATATATGGCATGCTAGATTAGGACATGTTAATTATAATACTTTGCGTAGATTAATTAATTTAGAGTTCTTGCCTAAATTTGATATTAATCTAAAACATAAATGTGAAATTTGTGTGGAATCAAAAATAACAAGATTACCATTTCATTCTGTTGAAAGAAAAACTGAACCTCTAGATTTAATTCACACAAATATATGTGACTTAAAGTTTGTGCAAACAAGAGGTGGAACAAAATATTTCATAACCTTTATTGATGATTGCATAAGATATTGTTATGTATATTTGCTAAGAAGTAAAGATGAGGCTGTAGAAATGTTTCAACTTTATAAAAATGAAGTTAAAAATCAACTTAGCAAAAAGATTAAAGCAATAAGAAGCGATAGAGGTGGTGAATATGAATCACCATTTGAAGAGATATGCTCTACTCATGGTATTATTCACCAAACTACCGCTCCTTATTCACCTCAATCTAATGGTATTGCTGAACGCAAGAACCGAATATTGAAAGAAATGTTGAATGCTATGTTAAACAGTTCTGGAGCACCTCAGAATTTGTGGGGGGAAGCTTTGCTTTCTGCCAATTATATATTCTTAATAAAGTGCCTCATAAGAAAACTCATAAAACACCTTAAGAATTATGGAAAGGTCATAGACCTTGCTATAAATACTTAAGAGTATGGGGGTGTCTAGCAAAAGTGATGGTTCCTAAACCTAAAAAAGGTTAAGATAGGACCAAAAATAATTGACTGTGTATTCATTGGTTATGCAAATAACAGCAGTGCTTATCGCTTTCTTGTTCATAAATCTGAAATTTCTGATATTCATGTTAATACTTTTATTGAATCAAGAGATGCATCATTCTTTGAAAATATGTTTCCATATAATTTAAATCGTGATTCAAATTCAAACAAAAGACCTTTGGATGCTACTAGTAATAATCTTGAAAATATAGACAAAGAGTCTGTATTGGATGAACCTAGACGCAGCAAAAGAGCAAGGACTTCAAAGTCTTTTGGTCCAGATTTTCTAACATTTTTGTTAGAAAACGATCCTCAAACGTACAAGGAAGCAATTTCCTCTCCAGATGCTTCTCATTGGAAAGAAGCAATTAATAGTGAAATTGAGTCCATTATGCAAAATCATACATGGGAATTGGTGGACCTTCCACCTGGTTCCAAACCCTTAGGGTATAAATGGATCTTCAAAAAGAAGATGAAAGCTGATGGTTCAATTGATAAATATAAAGCAAGGCTTGTTGTTAAAGGCTATAGATAAAAGGAAGGATTGGATTATTTCGACACTTATTCACCTGTTACAAGAATTACATCTATTCGAATGTTAATAGCAATAGCATCTTTAAATAGACTTGAAATACATCAAATGGATGTAAAGACTGCATTTTTAAATAGTGAATTAGATGAAGAAATATATATGGAACAACCTGAAGGTTTCATAGCTCCCGGACAAGAGAGGAAAGTATGCAAACTTGTTAAATCCTTGTATGGATTAAAACAAGCACCAAAACAATGGCATGAGAAATTTGATAATGTTATGTTATCAAATGGATTTAAAATTAATGAATGTGACAAATGTGTTTATGTCAAAAGTACTCAAAAGGAATATGTCATTGTTTGTCTTTATGTGGATGATATGTTAATCATGGGTAGCAACAATGAAGTTATCAACTCTACCAAACGTATGTTGTCAAATAGGTTTGACATGAAAGACTTGGGGGTTGCTGATATAATATTAGGAATCAAGATTTCTAGAACATCTAATGGAATTATATTATCTCAAACTCATTATATTGAAAAAATACTTGAAAAATTTAAGAAGTATAATATAATTCTAAATAAGACCCTAGTTGATGTAAATCTTCATCTAGCTAAAAATGAAGGTGATAGCATATCTCAACTAGAATATTCTCGTATAATAGGCAGTTTAATGTATGTCATGAACTGTACTAGACCTGATATAGCTTATTCGGTAAGTAAGCTAAGTAGGTATACGAGTAATCCAGGTAAAGATCACTGGAAAGCAATTTTGAGAGTTTTAGGATATTTAAAACATACTCAAAAATATGGACTGCACTATACTAGATATCCAGCAGTATTGGAAGGATATAGCGATGCTAATTGGATATCTGACAATAAAGACTCGAAATCCACAAGTGGATATGTCTTTACCCTTGGAAGTGCAGCGGTATCTTGGAAATCCTTAAAACAAACGTGTATTGCTAGGTCTACAATGGAATCAGAATTCATTGCGTTAGACAAAGCTGGAGAAGAAGCTGAGTGGCTTCGTAATTTCTTAGAGGATATTCCAAATTGGTCGAGACCTGTGCCAGCTATATGTATACACTGTGATAGCCAATCAGCAATTGGAAGAGCACAGGGTCATTTATATAACGGTAAGTCACGCCATATACGACGAAGACATAATACCGTTAGACAATTGCTCTCAAATGGAATTATCTCAATTGACTATGTAAAGTCAAAAGATAATATTGCGGATCCGCTTACGAAAGGTTTAACAAGAGAGCAAGTGGAAAAATCATCGAAGGGAATGGGTTTAAAGCCTACTATTTAAATAAGAGTCGTCATAGTGGCAACCCAACCTACCTGACTGGTGATCCCAAGATCTAGGTTCAATGGGCAAACCGAACTATGTAGTACTCGGTAAAGCACTGAGGAGATATTTAATCCTAACCATTCCTATTATGAGACAGTGCACATCTGCCGCGAAAATCAGGATAAGTTACGCTTTTAATGATTTTTATATCTTGAAATATGTTCAAGTGAGGTATTGCAGGATACTCTTGATAGAAGTCACCTACGTGAGTAAGAAGAGGGCCACTTCTGTGAGAATTTTGAAGGCTAAATTCTCTAATATAATCACAGAACCAAGAGGTGTTTCAAGGACAAAATGAACACAAACGTGAGAACCAACTATGTCTGAAGAGATATTTTACAAATTCTATTGTCTTGGTTTACACGAAAAGCTGACAGTTCAAAGACTTCAAGTCTACTGATTAGCCAAGTAAATTCGATAGATTTTACTAGGGCAAGTTCAAAGCCACTAGGCTACTTAACCTGATGAAATATCTTTTCTCATGTACTCGAACTAGTGTCTGCATATTTATAACATATTTTACATATTTTAAATTCAATTTTACATTCATGTGGGGGATTGTTGGAAATGGTATTTGAAACATTAAATATTAGAGCATTTTGAGGCTCAATTTAATGTGGGACCGACACTCCAAAAATGTCGGGTCTATGCACCTATACGTTCTCCTCCGCGAGGAGTATAACGTGGTATACTTATTTGTTCAAATCCATTAGGAATTGAATGAGAAAATTGACTTCAAAATCACCTACTTGATATGTTGTAAATTGCATAGTCCCACATAGGATGTGTGAAGGAAATGTGAAGAATTTATATATGGAATGTTTGCTCAATGGGAAGGGCCCCAAGAGGCACCCCACTTTTGTGGAAGGGAGAGGACCTAGCCAAGGCTTGGTTTAAACCCACACGCGCGCGCCGCCGCCGCCACCGCCGTCAGTCCGGTCTGGCGGGCCGGGTCATGATATATATAACTTTTTAGACAAAATCCGTTTAGCATTATATTATCATGATACTACGTAGTTTTGATGACGGTTGCTCCCCAACGGTTTGATATGCTGCAGAATTATTCTATAAATAAACAGTGTGGGAACATTTAATAAAAATAACATTTTTCCTTCTCTCCTCGTTCTGTTTCTGCAATTCCCATTCTGCAGTATATTAAGTCCCGTTCTGTTTCTGCAAATCCCGTTTTGTAATATATATCCCGTTCCCGTTCAGCAAAATTTCCCCGTTTCGTACTGCAATCTTTTTCCCGTTTCTGTGTAAGTATTTACATGCATTATTTTTCATGCATAATTTTTGTAAGTTCAGTTCATAACATAGAAATTGGTTCGATGTGTTCTTAATTTTGAAGTGCTTCTAATTAAGAACTGAAAATTCGTTTTATCTTGGGAAGCAATTATTCAATTAATCCTTAGCACCTGTGAGGGAATAAATTTGCTTTAAGAAGACTTTGTGAATACAAAGGACTCATATTTATTTATTAATATTTTTTGTGTTATATATATATATAATTATGTTCTGTTTTATCATATTTATATATATTAAATAATACTCCCTCTGTCCCAAATTAACTGCTCAGTTTTGACTTTTTAAAGTCAAATTGACCATTTTTAAAATTAATCTTTTTACTATTTTTGCTAAAATATAAGTGAAGAGATTATAACCAAAAGAAAGTATATACAATTTATTACTAATCCTAATTTTTATAATTTTAGAAATATATTTATATATGCTTAATTATTAATTCTAAAAATAGTCAATTTGACTTAAAAAAGTCAAAACTGAGCAGTTAATTTGGGACGGAGGGAGTACTATATATTACAGATAACAAAAACAAAAGCAAGAGAAAAAATAAAGGAGAAAAGAAAATACATAAAAGAAAAAGGAAGGAAAAACCTTCGGAGATTCTAGGGTGGGAGGTCATATGACCCCCTTGGTTCCGCCTATGGCTCGGACAAAGCTTTTCTCATACTGAAGATGCCTAAAGGACACTCTCTGATCGAAGGGCCCACGTAACCATTTTTGAGCAACGCAATTGCCAAGCAATGGGATAGCTTCTTCCAAACCCCTCACCTAGGGGCAGATCCAACCCTTTAATTCAATGGGGTCAATTTGAAAAAAAAAACAATAAAAATATAATACAATAAATCACAAAATTAAATAATACTCGTATATTGTTTACAATTACATTTTTCAAGACTCCATAACTTAAAATTATTGCATGATAGTTTCATTTTCGATAGTTACAAAAATATCATACTAAATAATGTAAGTTACTAAACAATCACTCATCCATTCATCTTTGAATTTTTATTTTTTTTAATGGTCGACGTTGTTGTAAAAATATCATGATAGCTTCTTTTTAAATAATTGTAAAAATTCACAAACAATTACTAAATATGTAAAATTATAAAAAAGAAAAATTACCATATGTTTTAATAATTTGTGGCTAGATAAGTGAAAATGAAATAACATAGTGAATACATATTTGATATATTTATTAATTTTTTAGGTAAATTATAAGGGGGGAGGAGAGGAGGGGAGGGGAGGGGAGGGGAGGGGAGGGGATGAGGGTGGGGAGGGGAAGGGATGAGAGGGTTTTACCATCATTTGATTTCTTCTCATAACATCGTAGAAGTGCGAGCCCACTACACTCATATCCTAATTAATCTTTATAATCTCCACACCTTACGAGGCTAGCAACTACCATACTTCAAACCGAATTGGTCTAGAGATAAAATTCACTTGTTTGACAATGTTTATAAATAAATGACTGTGATCCGACTTAAAAATTGATACTAGATTAGAACATTTATTTTTCAAGATCATTCATTTTTTGGGAAGGATAACAAATTGACCTCTTAAACATTAAGTGGGTTCAATTGCCCTTATTGCCCCTCAAGTGGATCCGCCCCTGCCCTCACTCATGTGCTTGACATGACAGCATGAGGGGATGGAAACACAAAAACTATAAATCAAGGTCTCTAAGGGTAGGAAATAAATGTTAGATACTATTTACACTTAAAACACAAAGACATTTTGAGATCTATCTCTTGATCCTATTCACTAACTTTTCCTATCTGAAGCGTCCTACGTCAGCACCAACGGGAGTTCCTAAGTGTGGATGTTTGTACAAGTCGGAGCTAGACGAGGCCCACCATTTGAAGACTTCTCCGAGGGCTAGGTCGTCATCAGTAGGAATTAAGAAATGTCATACTTTATTTTATTTTATTTTATCGCATATATTTTTACGTTGTTCGCAATCTAATTTCATCAAATATTTATCGACATTTGATATTTATATCTGTTAACGCCAAGATCTGCTGCCACGTCCCAATCACGTAAGACGTTCTGATCCTGCACAATAAATACAGTCAACACCAAAAGCTTGATGGCCTGACCGTCGGGGGATAGCTCCGGCGTGAGAGTCAGTACAGGCGATCACAAGGTTAACAATGGAGGATAAAATATCTAGTGTCTAGAGAGAGATAAAATTCTCAGTTAGGTGTTGTTACCTTTTTCTTAATATGTGATCTTAGCTCATATACACTCTATCCGATTTTTTGTGCCACCCACTCCCCACTAACACAGTTTCCCACTACTAGTCACCTCAGCCAAATGCAGACAACTCACCTGCTCCATCATTTCCCTGTTTGCCACCGTCGGCCGATCAAGTCCAATCCTCATTAATGCATGGCAGAGATAACAATCAACTGTTATCTTTATGATCATTACCGGTCAAAGTTGGTATTTAGATATTATTTGCCTAATGGATCAGCCCCAAATCAAAGGCCCAATACATTTAAGACACAATAAATATAACTCAAGGAATGAGCCCATTCAGATTGGTCCAACGTGTAAAGTATCATGGTCTAAGGGAAGGACCCAATCGGTCAAGCCCAAATGCATAAAGTATTATGGCCCAACATTGCCCCCCAGTCTTTTATTAAACAGGAGGTTTAATGAAAGACTGTAAATATCATAGGTCCATAATGAAAGGAATTGGAATAAGCTAAAAAAGGTCCGAGGAAGATCTTACCGAGGCCCAAAAGTGAAGTACCAGCCAATAATTCAAATAAAACCAGAGGCCCAAACCGAAAAGCCCAATTTGATTAAAACATTTCACCCAAATTCGGACGCCAACCCTTCACATTCATCATCATTACTTGCAATTAATGTGTCGCCTTTGATTTTCGCGAAAAGTTAAAAAGACCGCCTGTTATAAAAGCCTCCTTCCCCCAACTCAGACGGTTTTACTTGCCAATTCAAATTTCAGACGCCTCTAGCTCTCCTCTTCCTCTCGATTTCTCTTTCTATCTGCAAATTCTCAATAATGGCTTCCGAGAGCTCTAATAACCCAATTCCCATCGTCGCCATTCCCCTCACCACTGTTCTTCCTACACCCAGCCCCACTAAGGCAGCTTCGGGGTCAAACCCTAACCCATCTGGTACCCCAAGTAAGAATACACCAAAAAAGCCTCTTCCAAACCCTTCCGCATTCTTCCAAAGCGCAGAACAATTCCCTCACGCCAATACTCCATCGGCCTTGACTGAGAAGGACATCCAATATGCATATGAACGGTACCAAATCCCGATGACTCACCAACTGAGGCGTCCTACAGCCACCGAGAGGATGTACCAGTGCCCTGAGGGCTAGACCGCTATGCCTCTGACTCTTCTGGAAAAAGGGGTCCGATTCCCCCTACACGTTTTTCTGGTTACCCTCCTGGGGTTTGTTGGCGTCAGATTCGCACAACTGTTCCCAAATTCTTACATCCACATATTGGCGTTCATCGCCTTTTGCCACGAGGTAGGCGTCGCTCCCACACTTGACTTCTTCTTCTCCATATACATCATCACCAAGTCCAGGGAGAAAGGGTTCAAGGTCCTGGGCAAGATAGCTGCAAAACCTAGAGAGAACTTTGAGAGACGATCTCTGATTAACACTCCTTCCAGTAACAGAGGATGGCACAAGGAGTGGATCTTCGTCAAAGGGCCTGAGATCGCCTCTTTTCCAAACTGGACAACGTTAGAAAAAGTATCTGTAGACTTCGGGGATATAGCCGAAGAACGTGTTAAAGAGATGATCGAGCTTCTCGATAACTTCCCAAAGAAAGAATGGAATCATGGTCTTCTCACCAAACAAGCCTGGTTGTACGACCACAAATGTAAGTTCCCAATTCCTACCGAAATATAACTTGCTAAACTTTATTGTTGTAAACGGATCCTAACAGAATGTATTTCCCTGTTGCAGTATCGTTGATAAAACCCACATCGATCGACCGAAGGGATTTGGAAAAATTCTTTTTGAGCAAACCTTCATCTCCCACCATTGAAACTCCTCAGGAAGAGGTTTCGGCTTTTGATGCCCAAGATGCCGAGGATTTTCCTGTAAGACCAGAAGTTGCAGAAAAAACCCTCCGACCTCGTAAAAAGAAGAGGGCTATTCGAAAACCAAGATCAATATCTCAAGAATCCAAACCAATTTCTACCTCTAGCTTGATTGATATGCCCGCAAATGAACGGATGCAAGCTCTTCGCATCAAGAAAAGGCGAATCAAGGTAACCCCTCTGTCTGCTGACGACCTTCGGGTCCCACCTCCTGTGGAAATTATTATCTCCGAAGAAGAATTTGAAGAATAACCTGGGACTTCAACTCCATCTCGGAAAAGAAAACAACCTTTGGATGATCAGCCGCCACCGCCTATAGGACCTACTCCTGTTCAACCTCCGCCTCCTTCTGAATCGCCTGACCGAACCATCCCTCGTGACGAACCTCCCATGTTTTCCCCAACAAGATCATAACCCTCGGCCTCCCAGCGTGAAGCAATGTCTTCGCCTACAGTATGGCCCGAATTTAATAGAAATTTTCCTTTCCAACTGTTCGACTCATTTGTCAGGGATACCGATGAGCACCGATTCGGCAACAGCTCCATTATGGATTTGATCAAGGAAGGCATGAGCCACCATGCCAAGGTAAATATTTGTTTATCTATTCATTTGAAATTATATGTATCTCTTGAAGATTAACTGATTACTTCTGAACATCTATAGGCAAATGTTGTCTTCGGGAGGCTTCTTCCCAGATATAAAGAAGTTGAGGCCGAAGAGGACGCAGCTCGACGAGAGAACATCATTCTGAAGTCAGTCTTGACTAAGGAAAGAAGTGACCTCGGTACTGCTCTCTACAACAACGAATGCCTCCAAAAAGATGTGAACAAATTAAAAGAGAAAATGGAGGCAGCGGAGGCCACTTACCGAACAGCTGAGGTCAATCACCATACCATTATCGAGATGAACGCGGATCTGGTTCATAGGAACAAAATCCTTGTTGAAAGTAACAATACGCATGCGAAGACCAACAAAAGCTTGGCACTGCAAGTAAATGAGCTCGAAGCCAAGGAATTACGAATTCAGAAGGAACGAGCGAAAGATCGAGAGAAGTTCGAAGAGGAGCTTCGTGAACTTTGCACCCTGAGAGATCTCGGTCCTCCCCTGACCGAAGATCTTCGCAAAAAAATCTAGGAAGAGTATCGATATTCAGCTGAGTTGAATGAGAAAGTGGTTCAGATGTTCTCTGATGGTTATTATGAACGCTGAAGCAAGGATAAGGCAAAACTTGTCGCAGCTAAGGTCGATCCATCCATAATCAATTCTTCTGAAGACGAGGCTGATGCCTAAAAATGACTTCTTTCCCCTAGTTTGTAGGACTTTTGCAACCATTTCTGCTTTTCATGTAAATATTATGATTTCAATAAAATATTAATCTCGTTCCTTGTTACTTCTTTGTTATTAATTTTTATCAATAATTCAATATCAATCAACTTGAAAAATGTACAAGCTCTTTATCTGAATTTAACTTGAACTGTTAGTAAATAACTAAACAAGTCATATAACAGATGAGAACAAGTTAAGTAATAATGCAATCCGAACTCAACACTTAGGCAAAATTAGGTAATAAAGTAAATGAATACTTATTCGTTAACGAAGTGTGAGGTAGATCTGCTTCATAGGGAATTTGTTTACCATGAAGGGCCTAACAAATCCACAAGATGACATTTGCCTACCACGAAGGGCCTGACAAAATCATAAGGACCACCTGCCGATAAGGCTACCATCGAATGGTCAGCGAGTCCACCCAAACCTCCTTACACCGATAACATTTGCCTACCACGAAGGGTCTGACAAATTCATAAGGACCACCTGCCGATAAGGCTACCATCGAATGGTCAGCGAGTCCACCCGAACCTCCTTACACCGATGACATTTGCCTACTATGAAGGGCCTGACAAATTCATAAGAACTACCTGCCGATAAGGCTTCCATTGAATGGTCAGCGAGTTCACCCGAACCTCCTTACACCGATGAAGTGAACAACAACAAACAAAAGACTTATTGAGAAAAAAAGATCTTTTATTGATAATGATTCGAAATTTTACAGACTTCTGGTATACTAACATTGTATCTACTGATAATACTTTCGAAGCTTGCCAGCATGCCAGGTATTCTTAATCTCTGATCCGTCCAATGCCTTCAACCGATAAGTTCCCGGCTTTGGTACTTCAACTACTTCATACGGTCTTTCCCAGTTCGGCATCAGCTTTTCCAAATCCTGAGGCTTAGATGCTTCGACTTCCCAGAGAACAAAATCTCCCACTTTAAATCTACGAAGCTTTACCCCTTTATTGTAATGTTTAGTCACTCTTCGCTGATAGGCTGCCAGTCTAATCAAAGCTGTTTCTCTAACCTCTTCGAGCAAATCCAGATTAACTTTCAGCCCCTCTTCATTGCATATCTCCTTGAATTAACTGACCCGAAGACTTGGAGATCCAATTTCAACTGGGACTAAGGCATCAGTACCATAGGCCAGCCTGAAAGGTGAATCCCCCGTTGTAGTCTTTGGTGTAGTCCGATAGGCCCATAACACGCTAAGCAGCTCTTCTGGCCATCTTCCCTTAGCCTCATCCAATTTACGCTTGATCCCATTCAGCAGCGTTCTGTTGGTCACCTCGACTTGTCCGTTTGACTGTGGATGAGCTACCGAAGTCTTCCTGTGCTGGATGCCTAACTCCTTAAAAAATGCTTCAAATTTCGATCCCACAAACTGACGTCCGTTGTCCGATATCACCACCTTAGGAATTCCGAAACGAAACACTACTGACTCCTTCATGAATTTCAAGCATTCTTATTCCGTTATCAACCTAAGTGACTTCGCTTCTACCCATTTGGTCATATAATCGATGGCAACTATGACAAAACTGACCTGACCTTTAGCTTTCGGCAATGGACCCAGTATATTAACCCCCTAGACAGCAAAGGGTATAGGAGATAAGATCGAGTATAGATCTTCTGGTGGCTGATGTGGGATCGGACTATTGAGTTGACATTTCTCGCACTTCTTGACGTACTTCGTAGCTTCCTTGAAGATTGTAGGCCAGTAATATCCCTGACGAAGTACTTTATAGGCTAATGACTTAGCAGCCATATGGTCGCCACAGATGCCCTCATGAACCTCCCGAAGAGCATATTCAGCTTCAGATGGAGTTAAACATTTCAGCAGTAGAGACGAAAAGGCCCTTCGAAAGAGATCCCCATCTATCAGAACGAAGTTAACACTCTTATATTTGACTTTCTTGGCCAGCATCTGATCCGAAGGAAGGACGCCATCTGCCAGATACTCCAGATACGGAGTCAACCAGCAGTTGGTACGATCAATACACATTACCGATTCATGTTGAACACTAGGATGCTGCAAAACTTCCAAGTAAACGGACCTATCAAAAATATTAGCATCCGTAGTGGCCAGCTTTGAGAGTGCATCGACAATAGAATTATTGTTACGTTCAACTCCTTGAAACTCATATGACGAGAAATACTGAAGTCGATCCTTCAATTCTGCCAAGTACTTGACCATTCTCTGACCTCGAGCTTCGTATTCCCCAGAGACTTGCTTGACAACTAACTGAGAATCACTGAAGATGACTATCCTCTTCACTTCGAGACTCTTAGCCAGTCGTAACCCTGCTAGCACCGCCTCATACTCTACCTCATTGTTCGTTGCCCTGAATCCGAACCTAATGGCCTGCTGCATTTTGAATCCCTCCGGACTAGTCAAGATAATCCCTGCTCCACTGACGTCCGAAGTAGAAGACCCGTCTGCATACAGCATCCACGAGCTCTGCTTCTGCTGTTGAAGAACTGCAACTGCTCTGTCTGATCCTTCGACTTCTGTCATAGCATCATCCGCTTCAGAAAACGAACACTCGACCACAAAATCAGCCAAGGCCTGGCCCTTAATAGCTGTTCGGGGATGATATTCAATAAAAAATTGGGACAACTCCATCGTCCATGCAGCTAATCTTCTCGAAACTTCAGATTTACCCATAATTTTCTTCAAAGGCTGATCTGTGTATACCACTAACAACATACCCTGAAAATATTGTCTAAGCTTTCTACTAGCTATCATCAAAGCAAAGGCAAATATTTCAATACTTGGGTACCTTGTTTCAGCATCCCTAAGGACATGACTTACTTAGTAAATCGGGTGCTGCTTACCCCCTACTTCACGCACCAAAATTACTCATACTGCCAACGAACTAGCTGCTAAGTACAAATATACAGGCTCAGCAGGAGCGGGCTTCACCAACAAAGGCGCTGAAGACAAATAGGTCTTTATACTCTGGAAAACGTCTTCACATTCCGAAGTCCACTAGAACGTCTTCGCATTTTTCGGCCCTTTCAATGTGTCAAAAAACGACAAACACCTTTCTGCCGACCTGGACATGAATCTCCTCAAAGCTGTAATCCTTCCAGTCAGACGTTGGACATCCTTGAACGACTGAGGAGTCTTCATACCCAAGATTGCCTGGATCTTTTTCGGGTTGGCTTCAATACCTCTCTGACTGACAAGATAACCCAGGAATTTGCCAGCACCAAGACCGAAGGTGCACTTAGTCGGATTCAGCCTCAAGTTGTGATGACAAACCGCCTGAAAACATTCTTCTAAATCGTCTAAGTGCTTCTGTATAAACATGCTTTTAACAATCATGTCATTGACGTACACCTCCATATTCCTACCTAACTGGCGTCTGAAGACAAAGTTCATCATCCTCTGGTACGTGGCTCCCGCATTATTCAGGGCGAAGGTCATCTTCTTGTAGGCATATACCGAACGATGCGTAATGAACGCCGTCTTCGGTATATCCTCTTTACACATGGAGATAATACATATCCCGAAGTCGCATCGATGAGCTGATCGATGTGGGGTAAAGGATAGAAGTCATTTAGGCAGGCTTTGTTCAAATCTGTGTAGTCGATGCAGACTCGCCACTTTCCATTCTGCTTCTGGACCAGCACCACATTTGTCATCCACTCTGGGTAGTCGATCTCAAAAATGAAATCCGCAGCCAACAGCTTTGTAATTTTCTCATCAATGATCCGCTGGCGTTCCGGTGCAAAAATCTGCCTCTTCTGCCGAACTGGCTTCTTTGACGGGTTCACCTCCAGCCGATGTTCTGCTATCTTTCGACTCACCCCTGGCATGTCTTTAGGCTTCCACGCAAAGATATCAGCATAACAGCATAGAAGCTCCATAAGGTTCGTCCGGAGAGGTTCCGTCAGGCCCGAACCTATCTTTACAGTCCTGTCTCTCTTGCCCGGGATAAGCTCGAACTCCTCTGTCTCCCAAGCTGGCATGACCAATGGTTCTGAACTGCTTTCGGTGAAGGGCTCGATCTCTATCGCCATTGTCTGTTTCTGCTTCGACACCCCTACTCCCGAAGTAATCACTGCATTTCTATAACACCGTCTGGCCAAATCTAGATCCCCCTTCACCTCTCCAACTCCGTGGGCCGTAGGAAATTTGATTTTGAAGTGAGGGATTGAAGTTACAGCTTGTAGAGCGGCCAGAGTAGGCCTCCCCAGAATGGCATTGTAGGCAGAATCTACATGCACAACATAAAATTTATAAGTAATTTCTACCTGTTTGGGAGCCGTTTCGAAGATGGCCGGCAGTTTAATAGTTCCAGCCACCTTGACTGGATCGTTGCTGAAGCCATATAAGGGAGCCTCCTGCCCAACGTCCATCTTTTGCCCATCCAGATGCATCCTCTGATAAGCGTGGGCATAGAGAATATCCACAGACGACCCGTTATCGATCATCATTCTCTTCATGTCGACCGAACCCACCTGTGCCGTTATCAGTAGTGCTTCTTCATGGGGTTCGATGGGCTCCGAAGGGTAATCTTCGTCAGTAAAAGCAATTACCGTGCCTGGATAAGGTCTATCAGTCTTCGGGAGTGTACCCGCCACTGACATGACCGAATCCAAGTATCCTCGACGCTTCTTCCCCACAAGTTTACCAGAAGTCCCTCCAGTGATGACATCGACCACATGCCTTGCTGGCTGTCCAGGAGTTGTCACTGCAGGTTGAGCTGGCAGAGCAACCTGAACAGGTTCTCTTTCTCTCTGCTGAGCTTGTTGAGTTATTCTTGCTGCGACATACTGAACCAGGGCACCCCCTTGAACCTTCCTCTCAATAAAATCTTTCAGACTAGCACAGTCATTGGTATCGTGACCCGAAGCTTGATGATAGTCACAGTATTTGCGAGAATTACCTGCTCCGGGCTTAAGGTTGTCCCTGGGCAGTTTGAAGATGGGTTGATTTTTAATTTGATCAAGAATAACAGCCCTGTCAGTATTCAGTTGAATGTACGTCTTATTCACCTTCTGGGTCGGAGCGGACGAACGACTTCCTCCTTGTCTCCAGTTGTTGTTGTACTTTTTCGACCCTCCATCGTAGCGGTCATTATTCCCTTCACTTTTCTTCTGGCTTCCGTCAGTTCTATCCCGATCTGTTTCCTTTAGCCGATCCGAAGAAGGACGCTTAAGACTACTCATGGCCTCCTCTACCACGATGTAGCCCTCTGCTTTATCGAAGGCTTCAGCAAGACTCTTCGGATAGTGAAACATCAACTTCTTTACCAATTTCTCTAATTTTACCAAGTCCAAACCGTTCTGAAACAAACCAACGGCCTGAAGATCATTAAGTTCGGTTACCTGGCCAACTGCTTCCCGGAACCGCTTCACATACTGGCTCAAAGACTCGTTCAAAAATTGTCGAACCTGAGCCAACGAGCCTGTTGGTTTCCCCCTTCTCTTGTTTCTCTTGAAGCGAGCATGGAATTTACTGCATAAATCTGCCCAGGATGAGACTGAATACGGAGGCAAAGTCCCCATCCACTGCCTGGCGTCTTTCCGGAGCGTCGTAACAAATGTGTGACACTTAGCTGCATCGCTAAAATCATAGTAGTCCATCAGTTTGTCGAACGCCTGACTATGGTCATAAGGATCTCCAGATCCATCATAGCTTTCCATGTGGGGCAACTTTTTGGTGGGGTCAACTTTTTCTTTAAGAATCTCCGCGGAAAAAGGAGATGCCTTCTTTCCTGAAGTATCCTTCACTTGTTGGACTTCGACAAGCTATTTTCGAAGCTCCTATTCCACTCCTTCTGGCTGAGGTGAGGCCTCTTTATCCGGCGACTCCCTCTTCTTCTAAGTAGACCGGCCTTTATCAAATGAACCCCCAACCCTCGGGGGACTTTTCTGACAACGAGAGTCCGCAGGGTGGTGTTTCCTCAGTGGGCTCTTGGGAGTGCGGCCCCTGGATCTACTTCGGAGTGGGGCTCTGTCACTACGGTGAGAATACCCAAGGCAGGGTGCCTTCTTTGTATTCTCTAGAGTATACTCTCTGGACCTGCCTCTTTGTCTGTTTCGACCCTGCTCCTTAGAATCGATAAGGTGGAGTGCCCTCTTCGATCTCTGATGAGTAGGGCTTCTGGATCTCCTTCGTTCCCGAGGTTGGCCTCGAGATTCACGACCTGAATGGGCAGGCTCCTTTCCCCTTCTGTGCCCGTGCTCTTCGGACTGAACATAGCTAGACGTTGCATCTTTCAACTCCGCCATTCGAAGCATCTGCTCGGCTATGTCCTGTCTTTGTTTTAAAAGTACCTCTATGGCCTTGTCTGCTTCATCCGCCATCTTGGCTAACTTGGAGGCCTTATCATCCTGATCATCTCGGTGTCGGGTTCTAGGCGGTGTGCCTTCTACCCGTTTTCAACCATGATCAGGTCCTTTCTCGGTAGTGAATATTAGTCTTCTCTTAACATTGCCAATGGCTCTCGAACGAGAACCTTCAGACGGTTGTTTGGAAGCTGTACTGGCATGAGCACTGTTAGCAAGACCAAGACGATCCTTGACAGATACTCGTGGTGTAGACGTACTGACAGTCATCGGCTGTCCCTCCGGAGTGCCTGCTCTACTCTTCAACATGGATTCCGACGTAGAACAGTTACAGTTTGTGATTGAAAACTTCAAGGAAACTAGAACACAACCCTCCTTCTAGCGCCAAATGTTAACGCCAAGATCTGCTGCCACGTCCCAATCACGTAAGACGTTCTGATCCTGCACAATAAACACAGTCAACACCAAAAGCTTGACGGCCGGACCGTCGGGGGATAGCTCCGGCGTGAGAGTCAGTACAGACGATCACAAGGTTAACAATGGAGGATAAAATATCTAGTGTCTAGAGAAAGATAAAATTCTCAGTTAGGTGTTGTTACCTTTTTCTTAATGTGTGATCTTTGCTCATATACACTCTATCCAGTTTTTCGTGCCACCCACTCCCCACTAACACAGTTTCCCACTCCAAGTCACCTCAGCCGAATGCAGGCAATTCACCTGCTCCATCCTTTCCCTGTTTGCCACCGCCGGCCGATCAAGTCCAATCCTCGTTAATGCATGGCAGAGATAACAGTCAACGGTTATCTGTATGATCATTACATGTCAAAGTTGGTATTTAAATATTATTTGCCTAATGGATCAGCCCCAAATCAAAGGTCCAATACATTTAAGACACAATAAATATAACTCAAGGAATGAGCCTATTCGGATTGGTCCAACGTGTAAAGTATCATGGTCTAAGAGAAGGACCCAATCGGTCAAGCCCAAATGCATAAAGTATTATGGCCCAACAATATCGATACTAAAACCAAAAGCAGAATAGTGTTTTTCAACATAATAATAAAAAAATAATTAAATTTTGACCAGAAAAAAATAATAAAAATTACTGAGTCATAAGAAATGGATAAAATTTTGGTATATCTTCACTAGTGATAGTTGAACGTCTGCTAAATAAATCAATGGTAAAATAAAGTTCCATATAATGCATATTTATATAATGAAAGGTTCGCAAAATGAACTAAACATTTCAGATTTGATTCGTATTAATTCAACTCAAAATATAAATAATTATAATACGAGTAAATTTTAAAGTTTGATAATTAAATTATTCGAATCATATTTATTCAAAAAGTTTAAACTCTTCAAACTCGATTTGAGATCGTGATCAATTTAATAATTAAACGAATATCAATCAAATTTTATTTAATAATCAATAAAGTTTGTAAATCAAATCTAAATACATTAATACACGACTTAGTTCTCCAACACCAAATTGCAAACGCAAGTTAATTTATGGTTTAAAAAATCAGAAACCGACGAAAAAAAGAAACCAGAAACTTGAAAGAAAAGCTGAAGCCACTATTATATAAATAAATAGTAAGTGAGATCATATAACCCACAACAGCAAAAGGAAAGTCCAAATATTCTATTGCTTTTTGATTTTCTTTGGAGTATAATAAGTTATAAAATTTTAAGCTATCACAGTTCCCTTCTATATTACGCCTACATCTCTTTTTTGGATGTCTTGAATCTTTGTCAGACTATAGAGCTGGGGAACTACAACTCCTTAGCTAAAGTTCCATTTTCTCTGTCCTTCATCCCTTTGGAACCCCTTTTGTGTATGTAATTGTAGCCACGGTGTAGTTCATCAAGGTATCTTCTTTTTCTTTCCTTTGTTTTTGCTCCATGCTGTGCTCTAGTGGGCATATGCAGCATTTTTTGTTTAAGAGTGCAAATTTCTATATGGGTTTGCCATTTTTCTTGCATTGGGTGTGAAAAGTTTAATTGTTTTTAGTTTTTTCTGTTGAATCTTGTTAAATGTTATGTGGGTTTTGAGTAGCTGTTGATCTGGGTTATGAAATTGTATTTATTTGGGGAGTTTGTTTATAAAGTTTGGTTGGTTTCGAGAGTTCTTGTTTGGGATTCTTCAGATTCATTTTTTTTGGGTTGATGAAAGTAGCTGCATTCTTGAGGGAATTTACATTGGGATGGTATTTGGGTTTTGGCTACTGAATTTATGGGGTTTGAGAATATTTTACAATGACCAGTTAATTTGTCTTTTTCTTTCTATTTCTGATTTGACTGGTTTTGAGGGCTGTTTAGAAAATTGGTAGATTTTGTGTTTTGGCTGATGAAGCTGGCACTGACATAAGAGGGATTATATTAATTTCCTATTGAGTTGGTCCTGAGGATTTTGAAGGAGGTTTTTGTGATATGACAATGCCCTCTATGGAAAATCGGGGTTTTCCAATGCCATTTGCTACATTTCGTCGTTCAATTTTGGGTATTGGAAATGATAAAGTTCATTCCATGGAATCGAATCGTTATCTTGTTACTCAAAACACAGAGTTTGAATCATTTCAGAGTCAAGTCTTCAAGCGATTCCGTGATCTGTCAGCTTCTAATGCTGATGAGTTTCTATCCCTTCCATGGATAAGCAAGTTATTGGATGCCTTTGTTGATTGTCAGGAGGAGTTTAGGGTCATATTGTGCAATAATAAGGTATATCTTTCAAAACCACACAAGCTGATTTCTGACTTCTTTGAGAGGAGCATTAAGGCACTTGACATATGTAATGCAACTCGTGATGGGATTGAGAAGATTAGGCTGTGGCAGAAGCACTTGGATATGGTTCTCAGTGCCTTCAGTTCTCAACAAAGGATGATTAGTGAAGGCATGTTCCGTCGAGCAAGAAAAGCTTTGATGGATTTGGCACTTGTGATGTTGGATGATAAGGGTTCCGGGTCTGTCCTTTCACACAGGAATAGATCTTTTGGGCGAAATAATAAGGGCAAGGACCAGCGACATCGGTTGCCAGGACACTCGAGGTCTTTGTCTTGGAGTGTATCCAACTCTTGGTCAGCAACAAAGCAGCTCCAATCAATTGCAAACACATTAGTTCCACCGCGTGCTCATGAGATTGCAGCAACTAATGGGCTTGCAGTCCCTATCTTTACAATGAGTTTTGTACTCATGTTTGTACTATGGGTTCTGGTTGCCGCAATCCCTTGTCAAGATCGAAGCCTCCAAATTCACTTCTCAATCCCAAGGCAGTTCACATGGTCTACTCCAATTTACTTGATTCATGTACGGATCTTGGATGAATATAAGAAGCGAGAACGCAGAAATTCCATTGGGTTACTAAAGGAGATTTATCAGCTTGAGAATAATGTTCGTCACATTACAGACTTGCTAGATTCTGCTCATTTTCCGCTGACAGTGGAACAAAAGGAAGAAGCAACACAGGGAGTTGAAGAGTTGTCCCTAGTTTGTGAAGTTTGTAAAAATGGAATGGATCCACTAGAGCGCCATTTGAGAGAAATGTTTCGTAATATTATGAATTGCCGGACTGAGGGTCTTGCATTGTTGGGGAGAGAAAACTAGCCTTAATAATTCAAATTATCAACAAGAACAAATATAAGAACTGGAAGAATCTGTTGTCCTTTAAGTTTTGCCCACCCTAGCTCAAGGAATGGACTCAGAGTGTCTTGTAGCAGGTACTTGTTGTATTTACCAGTAGACTTATGTAAAGAACATAGTGTTTATATAAGACCACCCTGAGCTATGCTATTATCCAGATTAGTTTGATTTGTTGTACTTTTCTTATCTTGTCCGATTTTATATCTTTCAAGCTTGTCAAAATTTGATTCAGAAGTGAATCATTTTGTAATATTGGTTTTCAATATTTGTGATAATATATACATTCATCTTTTTAAAAAAAAATAAAATCATTGGTCATTTTGCCCTTCAGTGGATGTTAAGTGAAAACCCAGAAGTTGGTGTTTGAGTTTGTCTGGATGTCATCTGTTTTGGATGTTTTCTGCAATTCAAATGATTCGAGTGGCCTATGCATCTGTACATTGTTTATTCTCCTTTGTTTGTTGACCGAATCCCATCTTTTTCAGTTACATGCCGATATTTGGCTTTTAAAGATGATATCCGTTTCCTAATGATATGTTACATTATTAGTTATTTGACAGGAATAGTTTCACGGACATTTGTAGCATTGGTGCAGGACGAGAGTCCAAATTTCAAAGTAATACATATATGAATGTTAGCAGATTTCAACAAGAAGTGGATGTATCCATGTAATGTGTTAAAGGACAAGTTAAATCTTCTTATGATTTTATTTCATGTTTGACTGACACCAAACAAATGCTTTGTAGTATGTTGCTTGGTTGTATTTTGGATAAATGAAATTTAGGGAAATATGTGGCTATTAAGCATTCCTGTTATAGTCTGATTGATTGAATCTCTTTTTAGCTTATATAGATAAGTATGTTATGTCAATTCTCTTATAAAACTATTGGTTCCGATACATCTGCCTGTCACAGATGTTTGATATTGATGTCTTGTTATGTACTTTGACACCGACTTATTAGATTAAGTATTGAAATCTTGTATGATCATGAACATCTGCACTTGGTTAGCTTAACATTTACTAGTTTGAACTTATATAATCATGCTTTTCATTTTACTCGTGTGAGGTCGAAAATATAGAGGAGTCTATCGAGTATTTTAGTAAAATCTGTCCTTGAAAGCCTTGAAAGCATGTTTGGTTGTTTGGGAACATGATTAGGTTTCTGGTATCCATCTCCATCAATGCACTAGCTGTTCATTTAGATGATGTTTTTTTTTTGACACCACCACAAGAATAAGTTTGTACTTTATATTCAATCCTACATTATTGGGGCACCGGCTTGATCTTAAAATCCACAAAATTGTTATTGAGGGTGCTAGCTCAACCTCCCTTCTTCATACATGTTAGCTGTTTAGATTTCTTAAAAGGACAGCTAAACCTTCCCCCTCAACATGACAGATGTTGATGTTCATTAGTATATGTTTACATCTATCTGCCTGCCTGCATGATTTATCTTTATTAGGATTGGATTTGGCGCGCTTTAGCTTTTAATCCTACACTTTATATTCTGATAATGAGTTTTGTTTTTCATGTCATTCATGAAATTATTTGTACTGATACAGCTGTTTCTTTGGGATGATTTATTCAACTTTAATTGTTTAACACCTTAATTTGTTTCCAGTGAACAAATTGCTGCCATGTGTGTGCCTGAAGTTGATGAATATGATTCTGTTGAGCATAAGATTGTTGAAACTTAATTACACAATATAACAATTTTGTTGACTTTGTTAAAACTGAATCAAAAGTTTTAAGAGTATCTGAATGAGCTGAATAAAGTAAAAAACTAAATACTGAATAAAAAAATGTGCTTGAATATGTGTAGTTTTCCATTTTATCCTTGATCTTATCTAACCATTTTATCCTTGATCTTTTCTAACCACAATTACATAAACTTTTCAACAATCTTTAACATACTATTAGTTATATAAATAAATTCAAAAATACAAAATGAATTAAATAAAAGTACTAATAAAATGTTAAATAGTATTTCATCCGTCTCAAACTAAAAGTAATAATTTTTTTAAACTTGTTTGATTATCATAAAATTATATATTAGAACATATTTTTAATATTTTTCAATAATAAAATTTAATATTATATTTGGACAGCGGCCCCAATTTCGGTCAAATTCTAAAATTGAAGACTACATTGTATGCAATTAGATACTTGATGTAGTAAATTGCTAACGTAAATAGCTTTCTGCTCTTCCTTTCTATGAGTGACATAAGGCTTTCGAGTCCAAGGTTTTGCCATACCCTCAATTTTTTTCATTTTTTCCATCCCTTCATTCCTAATTTCCCACCACAAAAGTACCCTTAACCTATTGCAGAGATGATGAACATCCTTGAAAGTTATACAATAAGACCAAATCTGCCATGTAATGAAACTTCAAGCAAAGCAAATGAATGCCCCTTATTGGTTAGTTAAGTAAACAACAAGTAATGCGTGGAGAACCCTAGGATTTACAGGGGTAAAAAACTGCAATTTCCCCCATTATTACTTTTGTGGTGATCTCGCGAGATTGATGTGAAAATAAAACACAGTTGAGACTTTAGAACTATGAATGCCAACTTGACTTGTTTTTTTGTAATTTTATATAACCATGATGTCGTATTAGTATAATACAGGTCAGGTTTTTCGGTCATCAGCATGTAGCTAAACTGTACTGTGAAATAAAAAAAGAAGTCTTCATTCTCTACAGCACCTAACTATGCATACCAATTAAACACATTTTTTTGGTAATTATATCAACTAAACATTTGTTACCTCCCGGAAGAAACCGCAACCCTCTTCAGTAATATCATAATACTCACCAGTTTGACAACTTCAATCGGCTTATCTTTTCAAATGAACACCGACTACTCTCCTGATTCGAGGTCCCCAAATTTTCCCTCTTTTTACACAATGTCTTCTTGCACCATGATTTCCGCCCAGAGACAATTTCTTCTATCTTATTATCAATCATAAATAACTAGACCCAACATCACATGGAATTCACTCTTCGAAGAACTCGTGGTGGTCTTTTCTTCTCCACTACCGGAATCAGGTTCTCCATGAGCTGCATGTTAAATAACAACAATGAGATGGTCAAATCTGTCAAAGTTTGAAAAATGTCTGCAAAAGAAAGTTGAAAGAAATAACCGATCAATGAGGCATAACAGTCTTTGTTATGCCAATTATATATATATATATATATATATATATATATATATATATATATATCCCAGTCTTTAGACAATATAGCAGACTACCGAAAGAACTTTCCTTTCTTTTTCTCTATCTTTCTTTTCTTTCTAAATAACATTTCCTTTGCAAATATTAGCAAGAAAGAAAAATAAAATCTTACATCCAAGCAGAATGGCTATATTTCCCACTTTCAACTTCGTTTCAGAATAATTTAAGCAGTACACTCAACACCGCCAAAAGAAATAGAATTTTCCATTTTAATAGTATGTCTATCAACACAATAATCAAAATCTCAAAATTATCTTTAGAAAACATTTTTGAAATATCTTCATTTTTTGAGAAATAAGGATATGACAAAAGCTTATTGATTATTAGATAGTGGTCAAGCACTTCTATTAATCAAATTTTTGAAAATGAATTAAAACCAAAGATTTACCGGATAGCAGGCCAAATAATCATTTTACCAACCTGTCAACTTATCTCAAGAGAACAAATATAAGATATCATCAATAAAACATAAGCCTAACAAACAAATGCTACAAATCTAGTCCGTTCAGCAACTATATTCAATATACAAAGTACTTTTATTTTCACATTTAAATCATGGATAATATGACCTTGCATCGAACCTGGAGGTGCAATTTGAATGTGGATCTAGTACAATATGGACATGTACTTATTGAAAATTTAAGGAAGCAAACACTACAAGACCAGTAGAACATTTCAGAATATCTCTGGTATATACATGTATGCACCATACGAGCGCAATTACAATAACCTAGTAAAGTAAATTTTCAACCATTATTACTATGAAATATAACAGTAATGATATTCTTGATCTTTCTAGTAAAATAAATTTTCAACCATTATAACTACATTTATACGTCTTTAAGAATTGGGGTTTCACATGTAGAAATCAAAGCTAAGAAATTGATAGACAGATGTAACACAGTAATACGTTCATTAATGAGCAATGAAACATTCACACGAGACAGAAAGTTCCTCAATAGTGACATTTTTTGTTTTATATTTCAACTGATCCTTTAATCCTGGACGCAAAGTGGCTTCAATATTACATCTTGTACATTCGTATATATGATCACAAATTAATCAGGATATCTTACGACTTTAGTGTCGTTGAAACTTGAGACTGCCACAATGAACTATAGTACAAATATATCCTAACATGCTGATGATATTTAATTGGTCTTTAGTTGGGCGTGATCTAGAAGAAACTACAAGTCTACAGCCCAAACAAGGTGTTGATACTAATAATGGGGTATGCAAAAAGGATTAACAAGGATGCTAACGTAGAAATTTGGAATAATGGAACCAAACTTTGAGTATCTATATACAGTAAAATATGAGTTATAAACCCAAATGAAGTAATATGTTAAAGATATTTAGTATATCCAAACGTCAATGAACCATAATTTGTTTGGAAATCCTTTATATTTAAAGAAATTGCCTTGGAAATGAACTTTCTCTCAAAGATTTGCTCCAGTAGGGTTACCTAGTTCATGTCAGACAGGTGATTATCAAGTCAATTTTAGTACAGGATAGCTCTCTATTAATGTACACAAACATATCTACTCACAGAAAGTCACAAAGTCATCACTAAAGATACATAACAGTCCATTTTACATTAGATGTACTATATACTCTCACAAAGTCACCACTAAAGCGAGTATTAAGCGCACAAACACACACACACACAGACAAGGAGATAACCATGTCCAAGACTCTTCCATATATTAAGAATTAGAAGTAGCTAATTAAGTTCTACACTTACGAACTAGTGGCACGATATGCCCAATATGCAAGTTTTTAACTTTTGGTCCAATTTCAGGATTTTGAAACCGCACCAAAAACTGAAACATTGCTCCTTCAGGCAACAATATGGTGTTAGATTGCTTCCCTAATTGAGGACAGCAGGTTCATTCTTCCGTGCAAGTAAATAAAATAGGGTTTGAATTCATTGCACTCATATAAGGCCCAAAAACCATTATGAGTAATGTTTAAATCTTCATCTTTCATTATTCATATTCTTAAATACTACCTGTCCCACTCTATAAGACAATATTTTGGGGTGTTTGACGGTACAGATTATAAAGAAGTGCGAAAAAATGCATTTACAAATTATATCTTTTCTGTGCCTTAAAGTCATTAGAAAATATAATATACAAATAAGTATAAATAGGCAGAAAGGGAGGTGTGGGCAACCACACAAGGTTAGGCACGCACCCCTACCAAACAACGTCATTTTAGGAGGATTAATATTGAAAATCCAACAAAAAAAAAACGCATCAGTCATTGGCTCATTGCTTCTTCCCCCACTCTTACGTCTTTTCTTTCTCTCTCTTCTATCTCTCTCTCTCTCGTTTATCTCTTTTATCATTTCTTTCTCAGTTCTATTCTCTCAATCAGCAAGGTGCATGGTGGTGATTGTAGTTTTGGTGAGATGGTGGTGGTACATGTTGGTGATGGATGTAGATCTAGTGGATCTGGTGGTGTATTGGTTTTGCGGTTGTGGAATAGTGGTGGATGGCAGGTCTATCTTTCTTTGCCATTAATGGTGGTGGTTCATGTAGATGTTGATGGCATGGTGATGGCTGATCTGGGAGAGACTGGCCATGGCAGATCTGGGTTTTGGTGATGGTTGTTGGGATGATTGTGAGTTGCTTCAGCGGTGGTTCCAGTGGCATTGGCAGTGGTTGTCGGGCTGATAGTCCCTGAATTTGGTGGTGCTGATGGTGGTCGTAGTGGGTGGCAGTGGTGGTGGATTTGGTTGTAGTGATGAACGTGGTCTGAATTTTAAAAATAATTTACAAAATGGTGCCGTTTTACGCTGCACAAAACGTGCGGTTCCCCACACCTCCCGCAAACCCATATAAATATAAATATAAGTATACATATATTTTCATTATGTCATAAGATCTGTGCTGAAAAAAAATAAAAATTGTCTGTTAAGAGGGCTATAACTGCAGGTAGTCTCCATTTCTAGGGAGACCTATCTGGGAAAACAAAACATCTCTTGGTAGTCTGCCAGATGGGCAAAGAAGAAATTGTAATATTGACCGAATAAATAAACGCACAAGTGAAGCACCATACCTGCTTAAAGCGCTCTTTAGTCTGCTCAGCCTGCAATCAATAAAAAAATATTCTTACTTTTCCTCATGAAAAAAATATTCTTAGAAACATTCTAAATCAACCAAGGTTGATAAACAAAAGTGAAACAGAAATCTTAATCCAGGAATTGTTGGTCGGAAATTAAGAGAAGATGTAGCTTACACACTTATGAGAACATAAAGATATTGGAAACAACAATATAAGAAACTGGCATACTAGAAATTATTTGGTTAATGAATACTAGTAAAAAAATTAACCTGTGTACTAAAGACAAAACAGTGAGAATTCTAAATAAAAAAATAAGTCAAAAATAGTATGCGAGATTACAAAATCAGTAACGGCGAGTCTGAAACCGAAGAACCAAGTTAAGTGACCAAAAGTAACATTTAGTGCTTATCTGAACTCTGAACCCTGAACCCCATTACTGTTGCCACTCCACTTTACTGAAATAAATTTAATTATTAGACAAGTACCCACATCATGATTATATATTTCAAGATAACAAGAACAGAAATCAATCAAATCATAAATTCCAACTTGGTTGTTTAAACTACTTGTAGCTTAAAAATTTCTATTGGTTCAAAGAAATTTTCAATCAAGCTCAAATCTTGGGCCCCCTAGCAATTAAAGATTATTAATTTACACATGAACTTAACCCAAGTATAGATAAACCACTAACGCAATTGAATGTCAATTAAAAAGCATACTGTGAAACAATACCTCTTCTCTCAATAACCTTGCATTCTCCTCCTCCAATTGCGTTACCAGAGACTCCAACTCCACAGTGTAAGCCTAAATTTTCAACAAAAAATAAAATAAATACATAGTAAACCCACCCCCTCCCGCCCCGACACATAAATCAGTTCACTTTGAATAAATAAAAGTCAGATAATTATAAATAACAAACCTGCTTCCGCTCCCTTGACCTGGCGGCAGACTCTCTGTTCTTAATCATCCTTCTCTGTTTCTGCTGTGTTGCCTTATCCACCGGCGCTTCCTCCACCGCCCTCCTCTTACCTCTCCCACCGCCTCCACTGCCTCCGACAGCTACAATTCTTCCATCAATTCCATTCCCAAATCCCACGGCCGACTCCACATCAAACCCCTGCGCCGGCGCCTGAAACGGCATCACGGCACCATTCATCATAGAATCCACCGGAAACCCCTGCGGGCCAGCCCCGCCGGGAAGCCTAACATCCTCCTCTCTGACAGCTCCGGCCTTGGTCAAAAAATCCTCTAGAGTCATATGCGGCTCACTGCTGCTCCCTACGGTTCCACTCACGATCTCTTTCCACACCTCATCCACCGTCCTCTTCCCGGCGGCGGCAACATGATCTGCCGGAAATGCGTCGGAATCGGAGTAAATGTTCTTGAGGAACTCATCCATGTTCATAGAACCAAAATTCTTGCTCTGATCAGATTGGAGCTCGGCAAGCAAATGTAAAGAGGAAGACTGGCGTGGCAGATCCGGATTCGCCGGTGACGTAGACGCCATCACCTTTGACGACGCCATACACACCTAATTCTAGGGGGTTTCTTCTTCAGATATTTCTCTCTCCTAGGGTTTACTTCAGGATCGGAACCAACTAGAAAAAATCGTTTCAAAGAGCTCGAAAGTGTAAGAGCGTGAGTCTCGCGGACAGTTTGAATGTGGGCGCAGAGAGAGAGAGAGAGATATATATATATATATATATATATATATATATATATATATATATACTAGCAATACATATTAAATTAAAAGACTAAATTAACTCTTAACACACCAGCACTTAAGGGTATAAACGAATCGAGTCGATCCGAGTATTGAGTTGCTCAGATTTAGTTCACAAAATTTATCGAGTATAAAATAAGGTTTGATTGAGGCTCATTTAGCTATCGAGTCGAGCACGATTCCGAACCGAGCCCGAACAGTTTGAACTTTTCGAACGAATATGATCCGAGTATCAATAGAAAATTACAATTGAAGAGGTTCGAGTAATTTATCGAACTTTAAAATTTGCTCATATTTGACTCATTTATATTTCGAGTCGAGCTCGAATCGAATTTTTAGTCGAACGAGTACGAATCGAACCCGAACTACCAGCACTTAATATACATACTCCATAAAGTATTTAAATGAAAATTCTTATGAAGACAAATTTCAATGAATAAATAAAGAATATCAAACTTTAATAGTCAAATTCTCATAAATTTAAACTAAGTTTAACTACATTTCAAGATTGTAACTTTTTAAATAGTAACTTGACAATTAAATAATATTGTTTGCTTGTTATAACAACTCTTTTTTTTTGTCGCACGTAGATGGGTATACAGTTTTGCAGAGCCGTAACTTGATACAAAAACTGATTGCAAGTCGTTATATAAATTTAAGATTAGCTCAACAACAAAGTTTAAAAATGAAGAACCAAGACAAAAAAGAAAGAGGGAGAGGTCAAACAAATAAGGTGACGAATGACTATACCCAACAATCAATACAGTTCTATTTATTGTTTTAAAAATAAAGAACACCCATAAATCCATTTATCAAAATAAGAAAATTGAACAAAAAATAATAACCACTAAAAAGGGGAAAAGAAAGGATTCAAAACTTTTCAATCAAATTTCTGCTAGTTTATTCTACTTTCTCAGCTACCAAACAAGTCCAAAATTTCAATTGATATTTTTGATTAAATACATATAATAACAGTGATGGTGGCATTAAATTATCATTTACTTACATAATTTTTTGTACACTCCATAAATATTCATAAAAAATTAAAATATACTCCTAACAACTAACACTAATTGTATTATAGACAAATTATTTAATATAAATAAACATTTAACTTAAAATTATCTAAAATAATAATATTAAGATTAATAAGATTAATAATAATAATAAGATTAATAATTATATAAAATATTTAACTTAAAATTATCTAAAATAATAAAAATTAATAATATTTTTAAAATATTTACACGAATGCATAAGATAAATTTAAAATTTGAAGATAATAAGAACTTTTCCACTTTGCTTCCTTTGGAGATACATTAAATATCCATTCAACCATAACAATATAGAATTAAAAATTATTCTTTTTTACTCTTTATTTTAATTATAATCAGATAAGAACAGAGGGAAAAAGATTATACACCAATCTAAGACTCTTAAACTTATTTTTTTTTATATTACAATTTACTAAAAGAAAAATTTAAAAAGTTTTTAAAAAATTCCAAAATTTTCAAGCTTTCTCTTTGAAGAGAGAAGCTAAACCGGTGACAACCACCTTGCCTCCTCTATCGCAGCTCTTCGGTTTGACCGCTGGCGGCTGCCAGGGGATACAATCACCTCCGACTTCTCATCATTGCCGGGACATTTCTCCGTCGACGACAGAACACTGTTTGTTCTCCATTTTCGATTTCTCCACAGTCTCCTTGACGGCATCGTTTGGAGGAGTGGTTCTGAAGGCACAACGTAACGAAAAATTAGATAAAAATTCAAAAAATATTACATTACCTAACGATTCTTTGCAACCTAAAATCACTTATAAGACTTATCAGTCAAACTAAAATAAGACGGAGGATAGCTTTTAATGAAACTTTTCACTTGTGGAGCTATAGAAAGATGTTCTGGTAAGTTTTTTTAAAGCTTATATGTATACATAGCGATTTGAATGCCCAAAGTTTCACCAAATATTGTAGTTGCACTGTAAAATACTATTGTCAGAAGCACATCCATTAAAGCTTATATGTATGCATAGAAAGTGATTTATACTACCACAAAGCTCACCAAACGGGCCAGCTCGACAAAAAATTTAGACATTTAATAATCCCAATAATCGTGAAATTAAAACAACGAAATGAATTAATTTCAAACTAAAAGTAGAATATTAGAAGCATTCAAGTGTATGGATGATTACATTTTCAATGTAGATTTGGAGTTGTAGCAATCACCAAGGAAGACATAATAAATATTTAAGTAAATGCAAAAACCACCCAATCATAGGAAAACAAGGTTCATTAATCTTTAAGAAATAAAATATCAATTTACTGTACTCACCGTGGAGACTGTCCCTTAATTTAAATTGTCCAACTTCAACATTTTTCTGGAGTTTACCTCTCCTTCCCGTCCGTCAATCAGTAAGTAAAACACCATCTTCCCCATTTACTCCATTAGGTAAGCCTGCAAAAGACAGAAAATGACAACAGTTTCTAATACTATTCATTGTTCCAAACTCCATAGCCTTATGATACAAAAACTAACTTTGTTTAATTTCTCCATTATGGTGATTATTGTGGGTAATACTACCAATCCTCAGGGATGCTTCATATCCAGTGTCTCCAAACACATTCTCTAAAATGTTAATGAATCCATTGCTCTGACCCAAGGGACTCTATAATGCAAGTTTGACAGACACCTCATAGTTAAATGAAATTTTCTTGAGAATGTAACCGTAGTGATATTTCTCATCTTCTTGAGAAACAGAAGGTCCAACATATTATCATTCACAAAGAGAAAATCAATACAAGAAACGCTCACCTGCCTACAAAGCTTCAATTGTTCAAATAATTTTTCATCATTACTGTGTCGCCCCCAAAATTAGGTATACATCACCCATTCTGAGTTGTCAGATACATGGTACAAAATTCAAATACAACTTCATTTAAATAACTGTTGAGTTGTTGTATAGAATACGACCACAGTTAACTATGAGTTTTAATACAAATGTATGTAACTCTCATGGTACCTCGACCACAACCTTACAATGATACTTTACATAAAAGTATAGTCAAAAACTATTTTAGAAACTAAAATATTTGGGAAGTGCTCAAGGAAACCTTCGTACATGGGAGACCATGCGTCTAGGTTATGATAGATATCATATGTCCACAGAATTACCCTTGGTTGACCCAAAAGTCCCCAAATAAAAATAAGAAGATTACTATCATCTTCTATCCAATGGTGAGTCTTCTCTTGACATATAAATATCTCCGTTGTCTCCAAGTGAAAATTATACTTCAAATAAACTCCAAGATCATATAGATAGTGCTCGTAGATATATTCAGCAAGTGGATGTGCACAACCATGTCCTATGAGAACACGAGGTTGTATGTCATTAGACATCTTGTATGATAGTGTCAAAACTCCCTTCCAAAGTTGGGTTAGCCTCACCCTATTTGATTTACCAAATATAACTACTAAATGATGTATAGAATACAACACACTTTTCTATACTGTTTAGGGAGAACCTCCACAGCTATCACACTATTTCATAGAATAGTGAGGACTACTAATGATATCATCTGGACCGTCACTCCGTTCCCCGACTAGTCCCTGCTGCGTTCTCACTTCCTGAAGAGAACAATGAAAGCAAAAGGGTGAGCTCAACTAACCCAGTAAAAAATATCATAATTAAAGCTAATTTACATCATCAATAGCCTTCATCATTAATAAATCAGAGATTTAGAACATATGGTAGCTGATAAAACTTTTCAACCATAGTTGCAGCGGAACGAGCAATCTATTAGAAGAGTCAAATAGACCATTAGGTCTATTATCTTCTCCATGTTAAAAGTCCACCAATAATATTTTATCCCTGTAACATCAATCAACAATTCATGTCCACAATCATATGAATAACTCATAATCATAATTGTGATTCTAAATTCCTCTTCGCACCCAGGACGAAGATAATTTTCATCACATATATTCACCTGAAACATCAAAAATTATGGTTATACCAAATCACAATTCTTATTTATAATCATACTAATTAATTCATCTTTGCACTACGGCCAAAGACATACAACTATATTTTAGAAGAGTCAAATAGAGCATGATATCTACTATCTTCTACAAATTAAAAGAGTATAACCAATATTTTATCGCTGAGACTCAACTTAAGAAATAATCCACACCTTCGAATTATCTATGCACTACGACCAATGATATTCGTTAGTATCACATCCATGAATTATCCATGCACTACGGCCAAAGATATTCATTATTATCACATCCATGAATTAATATTTCATCGCTGAGACTCAGCTCAATAATTAATCCACATCATCGAATCATCCCTGCACTACAGGCCAAGGATATTCATTAGTATCACGACCACGAATTATCCATGCACTACGGGCCAAAGATAATCGTGTTTTCATCAACGGTCTTGATCATGCCATAAAACAATTCATCTTTGCACCCTTGGCCGAAGAGAATCCATAGCCATAATCATACCAAAAATTGTCCATCAATGCACTACGGGCCAATGAGGACTTTTTCATATCATTTGTAACATTACGGTCATGATTATACCAAATAATCCCTGGTCATAATCATACCAAGTCCATCTATACACTACAGGCCACAGATGACTTTCAACATAATATAAACATAAGGATGATGACAATGACATAATAATTCAATAAAACAAGTTCAAGAATTAATTTATCCAGGAATCAATAACGTCCAAATTGTCAACATGATACTGCTTTGTGGAGTAAAATTTAAAAATGCTCAGAAGAATACTTCCATGAAAAGATACTGAATGAAGCGCAAATATCAAGGATATTCCACTAATTTCATGGAGTATAAAAGCCAAAACTTTAACCAACTGAGTATAATAAAGAATGGAATAACAAAAGAAATCACCAGGCATGCGATAGACCGCACAGACAGGTTATTCTAACAAAAAAATAAATAGTGGAACCAGGTCATGCGTAAATGCACCGACAAGATATTCCGACAGAATAATAAATAACGGAACCAGGTCCAGCGTAAACGTACATATAGGATATTCTGACAGAATAATAAATAATGGAACCAGGTCCGGCGTAAATCACAGACAGGATATTCCGACAGAATAATAAATAATGGAACCAGGTCCGGCGTAAAGCACAGACAGGATATTCTGACAAAATAATAAATAATGGAACCAGGTCCGGCGTAAAGCACAGACAGGATGTTCCAACAGAATAATAAAAATGTAATAACAGAAGAATTTTATCAAGTATAGGGTAGCCCGCGTATACAGGTTATTCCAACAGAATAATAAAGAATGGAATAACAGAAGTTTTCTTCATGAATAAGAAAGAAAGAATACCCTTTTCGAGTACAACAAATAATATCCCTTACCGTAAAAGAAACTTGATATCGGAGTAGTGAAGTAGCAGAATACTTTTCTTCTCTCTCTATAATTTCTCTCTCTAGAGTTTCAGTGAATTCGTAAGAAATAATGAAGGAATGAACTTCTATTTATAGAAGAATGGACTGCATAGTAACTAATTCATGAACGGTCCAGATTGATTTACTTTTAATCGGACGGTCCATATTTAAAGCAAAATCTTTTAAATAAAATATAATATATTCTATTTAAAATCTAATAAAACGAATAACTTTATAAAAGATTTTACTATACAAATACTATGCAGGAACTATGTAAACACTATGCATAATAAAATATAATATATTCTAATTATTGTCTAATAAAACAGATAACTTTATAAAAGTATTCTATTTTATATAAAAAGATTTTACTATTAGCCTAATAAAACGAATAACTTTATAAAAGTATTCTGTTTTATATAAAAAGTTTTTCTGTTTTATTACATTAATAATACCAATAAAACAAAATTGAGTGACTTCTCACGTAAGCATCAATAATCAATACCGTGTGCTATTATGCAACCACGCGTATTACTGTACTTTTAACACCGGATGTTTCAACAGTTAACGGTAAAACTTCCGCCGTTATTTTCATAAAAATATTTTTGTCGTTTTCTCAATCCGACAATAATTCTGTTGTGGGGTCCACCAATGATTGTATCGTCGTACGAATATTCTCCGACAAAAAGAATATTCCCCGACTAATCGAATATTCCCCGACACAACGAATATTTTATATCAACTTGCTTACTTTGAAAAAAAAATTCACATATTACCTTTAACTTTAAACTTTTATCAATTTAACTATTTACCAAAATAGAAAAATTGAATACTTTTATTTCATAAAATTCGGGGTCTCACAATTATCACTGTGCTTGAAGGAAACATCTGGCAGTCCAATTGCTGCCTTTTACTCTGAAATTGCTACGATAATTCTTTTATGTTGCTCAGCAAGGCGCTTTTGTTTAGCCTCATTTTCAATTCGTCTTTGATACTCCAAAGTTTCTTCAAGCTTTCTTTCCTCTGCTTCAAGCTCAATTTTCTTCCGTCTAAGTTCTTCATGTTGATTTAAGTCAATGCCACTCCCACCAACAACAGTTGCAGAATCTAGATGATCTCCATCACATGCAACTGTCGAGGAGCTGCAGATAAACAAATATTGACAATGCATTATATGATGTCATATTTGAATGTATGAAAAATCCACATCTATTATGGAAGGACTGCCACGCAAATGTCAAATTTTGAGATAAAGAGAGCATACATCAATTCAGCAGTCTCGTGATGAAGAAGCTCATTGCTATCAAACACCTGCAAAGAGATGTAAAATAATTAGACCTACATAATCACATTTAAATACCAGTAAATAAGACATTGAAAATATTGATTATACATTTCATACTTTTAAATCCTTGGTTTTCCTGTGATATTTATTCTTCTTCTTTTCCTTAGACTTCTCATGTAGATGTCTTGAATTATCAGTTCCCGCACCACTATCCTTTTTATAATCTAAAACAAGTTCTGCTAAAAATGCTTTTTTAGCAGCATCAGATTTCTTAGTGGCATCTTTTTCTGCTAGACCCTACAGGGGTGCCTGGAGAAGAAGAGATTAACACAGGCTAATAAAGTATTTCAAGACGAAGATCCATAAATAAGTAGATCTAATCGAAAATAAGTAAAATCATACACCAAAAATAAGCAAAATCAGACATTATTTCTTTTAAATTTGTTTTTATGAGTAACCCATAGTCACTTTTAATCAAAAATCCTAACACAAGCTAAGAAAACACATAAACACACCATAGCAACAGATGAAAATATCCCAAATCTGTAGTTGTTCTAACTAAGTCAGCTATTAATAAATGTGTAAAATGTGTATAGAAATAAAGAAACTCACATCAACTTAAGCCTAATCTAGAACACCCAGAACCATAAATCAAGAAAAATAAACTAAGAAGCTAAATGAAACCAAGAAGAAAGAAGAAGAACCTGCTTTAATGTGCCAGAGTAAAGCCAACCCAGAAAGTTGCAACACATATTCAGATAAATTTTAGAGTTCTAAAATTTGATCCCCAATTTTTTGTCGACTGGATTGAGAAGAAAATGTTTAAATCTTACAACACAGACTTCCGATCCAAAATTGCAAATTAAAAATTGCATAATCCGACAATCAACTTTGCACCAGAATATCCGATCAAAATAACATTTTCAGGCCAGAATCAGCTTTGCAAGTAATAACTCCCCAACCAATCAAAATTTCAGGCCTGAATTAGCTTTTCAAGTAGTAATTCTTGCAGGTCCACGTCCTTATCGTCTATTCGAATATTTAACGACTTCAAGTCCACGTCCTTATTATTGCAATCCTACAACTCAAAAGCAACCCTAGCATACTCAGAATTGAACACGCGATTCATCAACACATAGACTACCGCCAGTTATTTGTGGAAAAAAGCAGAAAATAAACAAAAAGATTATATAAATGATAAATCTGTCATCAATACTATATCTCAAGTCTCTCTCAAACACACATAGGCACAAAAATATACTACTACAACTTACTTCAAACTGATCCATAAAAAAATAATTCTAATCTAGGCCATTACACACAAACACAGATCGCACACACCACATATCTAATTATATAACAACATTCTATTCCATAATTTTGCAATTAAATAACCAGATATGTGGTGTGATTTTTAATTCTAACCTAAGCACCCTATTTATAGGAAAATGCTTAAAACACCAAAGCAGAAAATTTAATAAAATATTAATATAATTATACAAATTTTCTTTAGCCCACCTTTTAGTCAAAAACACCAGCCACACATGTTAATGATGTCCAAAAAAATACAAAAAATATTTTTCTCAAAATAATTAACTAAACCTCCCAAAAATCAATTATTTCGAAACTTCAGAATTTCAATAATTCATAATAAATAGCCCTTTTATCAGAAAATTCGAATCTTACGAGTTTTTATAGGAAATTCAATTCTCTACAACTTTGCAGAAGAAAGTTTTTCCAAATTCCAAACAGAAATTGACCGAAATCCATAAATGGACGATTTTACAGGCTATAATCAAATTTCAGTCAAGAAATGGGCCCACAGACATGTTTAACATGTTTTAAACAACTTTTACAACAAAAATACTTTTTCTCCTTATATACTCATATATCCCACATTCATTGTAAAAATATCATCATTATTATATTATAATAATATAATAAAATATTATTTTATCAGAAAAGATAAAATATCAATTTTTAACAATTGTCACTTTAAAAATTTTCTCCATCTATATCCACATAAAATGAATATTTTCCTCATCATATAAATCAATAATTAATTATTCACAAATAATATTACAGAATCATAGTACTGGCAACCAGGCCGTTCCCAAGAAAGAGGGGGCTTTCCAATAAAGATTTCTCCTTACTGGCGCGCAATTAGGTGACCAAACCTCTCCTTAGACAGAACTTTCTAGACATTGCCAATAATGTTATCTAATAATATTATTCAAATAATATGAATTATTACTCCGATAATGGAAAATACTGTGTAGTGACAATTATTGAAACAACAGTAATATAAAATATCAACGCAACAATTATTGAATCAATAAAATAAAATACTGAACAATAATTACTGTAACCATTATTGAGTAGTGCCTTCTTACGTAAGAATCAATAATTGGTGCAATACAGTGTGCTACTGTGCAACAACGCGTATTACTGTATTTTAACCACCGGGTATTCCAACAGTATTAACGGTAACAACTACGCCGTTATTTATAAACAACTTATACTTGTCATTTTTTTCATCCAATCGCTTTCCGTTATGGGGCCCACAAAAGATTGCGCCGTTGTACGAATATTCCCCGACAGGAAGAATATTCCACGACCAAACGAATATTCCCCGACAACAATGAATATTTTATAACCACCTGCTTATTTGAAATATTTGCGCATTTTACCCATAACTAACCTCATTAATCAATTTAACCCTTACTATTTCAAAATAATAAATAGAGGAAATTTAAATTTCATTTATTAATAATTTGGGGTCTTACAATGTAACAAAAGTCTCTCCTAACGGAGTCTCCACAGATAAGTCAAAGTCCAATTTTTCTAGAGTCAAGTTTAAACGCTGAGCACAAGCAGGAGAGATAAAAGAATGGGTAGAACTGGTATCTAGTAAGGTATAAATTTCGCAAGAGTTCAAGATTAGCTTACCCGTGATCACCTCGTTCGGGTTTCTCGCGTTTTGGCTAGTTACGACAAATGCCCTCTCTTGAACCATCGACTTTATTTTGTCCGTAGTCGCCTTTGGTGCCACCATCCCAGTTGGACTTGACTTTGCTACCGGACAAAATCGGGCTATATAACCGTCTTTTCCACAATTGAAACACACCTTGAAAGGCTGTGAACAGTTTGGACTTATGTGTCCTTCCTCTCCGCATCTGTAGCATCTAACTGGCGGTCGTTCTCCTCCTCTAGAATTTGTTGTTGGTGCTGCTGCTGATGTCTTCCCATCATTGTTGAATCTCCTTTTTTTGAAATTTCCACTTGACTCACCTCTCCTGTTATCATGGCCACAATTAGCACCCGAGTGGTTACCGCTTTTGTCCGTATTTTTCCCTCCGCGCTGGTTATCATCGCTCCGATGAATGTTGTTACCGGTATGACCCTGGTTGTGGTCCCTTGGTTGAACATACTCATTATCTCGCTCTAATAATTGAGCCCTATTTACAACATCTGAATATAAAGAAAATTTATGAGAGATAAAATATTGTCGAATCTCGGGTTTTAGACCTCTCAGAAACATCCGTGTCATTCGTTCCTCATTCTCTACCAAATGAGGTGCAAACCTGGATAACTCTGCGAACTTCGCCTCGTACTGAGACACAGTCATGTTTTTTTGTTCTAGTCTGATAATGTAAGACCCCAACTTTTATAAATAAAGATGAATTTTCTATAAATATCATTTTTGAATATTATGGAGTTAATTTGATATAATGTTATAGTTGTGGGTAATATTTATAAATTTTGCAAAGTAAGCAAGTTGTTATAAAATATTCGTTTGGTCGGAGAATATTCTTTTTGTCGGGGAATATTCGTACGACGGCACAATCATTGGTGGACCCCACAACGGAATTATTGTCGGATTGAGAAAACGACAGAATTATCTTTCTATAAAAATAACGGCTGAGGTGTTACCGTTAAAACCGTTAAAACTGTTGAACTACTCGGTAGTAAAAGTACAGTAATACGCGTGGTTGCATAGTAGCACACGGTATTGATTATTGATGCTTACGTGAGAAGTCACTCAGCTATACTCAATTATTGCTACAGTAATTGCTGCATCATATCTCTTAAATTATTGTCATAGTATCATCTGTATAATATGTTATATTATTGAGACGTTGTGGTAAGTTTGGTTATTTTATGGGGGGCCATATGTCATCATCTAAGAGTCTCTTCGTCAATAGTAATTACCGTCGTCAATAGTAATTACCGTCGTCAATAGTATTTACCTTGGTCAATAGTAATTACCTTCGTCAATAGTATTTACCTTGGTCAATAGTAATTACCTTCGTCAATAGTATTTACCTTGGTCAATAGTAATTACCTTCGTCAATAGTATTTACCTTGGTCAATAGTAATTACCTTCGTCAATAGTAGTTGTCCCTTCAATATTACCAAGAGTCATTTGACCCTTCGTTAAGACCAAGAGTCATTTGACCCTTCGTTAAGACCAAGAGCCACCCTCAGTTTTTCTATAAATAGAGGCCTAGGGCTTCATTATTTTTCACGAATTCATTCAAGCTATAGAGAGAGAAAGTATAGAGAGAATAAGAGAGAGAGAGACTAAAAGTATTCTGCTACATCACTTTTCCAATATCCAGTTCTTTTAAGGTAGGGAATATTATTTCTTTTATATTCATGAAGAGAACTTCTGTTATTCCATTTGTTATTATTCTGTTGGAATAACCAGTATACGCGGTCTACCCTATACTTGGTGACATTCTTCTATTATTCTGTTGGAACATCCTGTCTGTGTGTTTTACACCGGACCTGGTTCCGTTTATTATTCTGTTGAAACATCCTGTCTGTGTGTTTTACACCGGACCTGGTTCCGTTTTATTATTATTCTGTTGGAATATCCTGTCTGTGTGTTTTACACCGGACCTGGTTCCGTTTTATTATTATTCTGTTGGAATATCCTGTCTGTGTATTTTACACCGGACCTGGTTCCGTTTTATTATTATTCTGTTGGAATATCCTGTCTGTGCGTTTTACGCCGGACCTGGTTCCATTATTTATTATTCTATTGGAATAACCTGTCTGTGCGGTCTATCGCATGCATGGTGATTTCTTTTGTTATTCCATTCTTTATTGTACTCAGTTGGTTAAGTTTTGACTTCTATACTCCATGAAATTTGTGGAATATCCTTGATAGTTGCGTTTCATCCAGTATCTTTTCAAGAAAATATTCTTCTAAGCATTCTTGAATTTTACTCCACAATGCAGTATCATGTTGACAATTTGGACGTTGTTAATTCCTGGATAAATTAATTCTTGAACTTGTTTTATTGAATTCTTATATCATTGTCATCATCCTCATGTTTATAAAATGTTGAAAGTCATCTGTGGCATGTAGTGCATAGATGGACTTGGTATGATTATGACCAGGGATTATTCGGTATAATCATGACCGTAATGTTACAAATGATGTGGTAAAAGTCCTCATTGGCCCGTAGTGCATTGATGGACAGTTGTTGGCATGATCATGACCATTAATGAATACACGAATATCCTTGGCCGTAGTGCAGGGGTGATTCGATGATGTGGATTATTTTATTAAGCTGAGTCTCAGCGATCGCAGTGTTGAAAAACCTTTTAAATCATAAAAGATAGTAGAGTTTATTTTCTACTTGACTCTTTTAATGGATTGCTTGTTCCGCTGCAGTTAAACTTGATGTCTATTATATTTTATCAGTTTAACATTGTTGAAGGCTAATGATAATTTATTCTGCATTATCTTAGTCATAATATTTCTTACTGGGCTAGTTGAGCTCACCCTTTCTTTCACTGTTCTCTTCAGGAAATGAGAACGTAGCTGGGACAAGTCGGGGTACGGAGTGATGGTCCGAATGATAGTATTAGTTAGTAGTCCTCACTATTCTATGTAATGGTGTGTTAATAAATGTAATGAGGACTCCTTTTGAGTATGAATACTCTCTAGAAGATAATATTTGTATTCAAACTCACAGTTTATGTTTTGTCGTATTGTACACGACAGTTGTATTATTAAGTTGTATTTGTATTCTGTACTATGTATCTGACGACCCAAGATGGGTGATGTATACCTAATTTTGGGGGCGTCACAGTTGGTATCAGAGCTTAGGGATATGATCCCTGGCTAAGATGTGAGAATAGAACTAGGAGGGGAGAGACGGGGAATTCCTTCGCTAGTATGACATACCTAAGTTTATTTGCATGGTATTTAATTGGTCGGTCATAATATAAGGATAATATATGACATATCAATTAATTTTTATTTTGTGGCAGTATCTGAAAATGGCATCTGAGAATGTTGAGAATAGCAATGGAGCACAGACGACTGTTGATTCACCACATATCAATAATCAGGATAATGTGCATCAGGAAGGTGTCAATCCTCATGCAAACAACAACACTGACCAAATGATGAATGATCAAATGTTCAGAGGCTTTATGCAATTCATGCAACAACAGGTGAAAGCGGCTCCTGTCCACAACGTAGGTGGAAATACTGGAAACTCTCAGGCGGTCACCGCTAAACAGTTTAAGGAGCTGGGACCACCGGAGTTTAAGGGAGAACCCAAACCACTTGTAGCTGAAACATGGATAAAGCAGATCACCAAGATATTTGATGTCTTGGGTTGCTCCGAGGAGCAAAAGGTTCCCTTTGCCGCCTTTATGTTGCGAGGAGAGGCAGATTACTGGTGGGAATCGATAAAGCGTACTCAACCTGCCGCACTGAAGATGTCTTGGGAGAAGTTCCAAGATCTGTTTAACGACAAATACTTTCCCGAGAGTATTCGTCACATGAAGGAGGTGGAGTTCATCAAATTGGAGCAGAATAATATGACCGTGTCGCAGTACGAGGCAAAATTTGCGGAGTTATCCCGGTTTGCGTCCCACCTGGTGGATAATGAAGAAAGAATGACGCGGATGTTTTTAAGAGGTTTGAAGCCGGAGATACGTCAACATCTTGTTTCTCATAAACTGTGTTTGTATTCAGATGTTGTAAATAGGGCTCAGTTGGTGGAGCGCGATAACGAGATAACGCAACCAAAAGAGAGCAGCCGGCAAAATGATAATACCAGTGAGAGCAGTCATCGAAGCGGTGACAACAAGCGTGGAGGGAATCAACAGGCCAGAAATGGTAACCACTTCGGTGGTAATCAGGGCCAAAACAATAAGAATGGACATTTCAAGAAGAGGAGATTCAACAATGATGGAAAGACGTCAGCACCAGCACCTGTCGTTAAGGAAGGAGAACGACCACCTATCATATGTTTCAAATGCGGAGGGGAGGGGCACATCAGTCCAAACTGCGCGATGCCGTCCAAAGCATGTTATAATTGTGGAAGAGAAGGTCATTTAGCCCGATTTTGTCGTTTACCGAAGACAAATTCAGCTAGGATGGAGGCACCAAAGGCCGTCCCAGAAAAGTCAAAACCGGTTGTGCAAGGGAGAGCGTTTGTTGTGACCTCCCAGAAGCAAGGAACCCGAATGAGGTCATCACGGGTAAGCTTATCATAAACTCTAACGAAGTCTATACTTTATTTGATACCGGTTCAACCCATTCTTTTATTTCTCCTACTTGCGCTCATCGATTAAATTTGATTCCGGAGAAATTAGACTTTGACTTAGCAGTTGAAACTCCATTGGGAGAAACCTTCATTACATCCACGGTTTATAAGTCTTGTTTGGTTCAAGTTGGTACCCACACATTACCTGTCGATCTTATTTCATTAAAAATACTTGCATTTGACGTGATTCTAGGGATTGATTGGTTAACTACTCATCATGCAAAAATTGATTGTTTTCGTAAGGTTGTTAGCTTTCATATTCCTAATCGACCTATTATGCGAATTCAAGCAACCAAACCATTAAAATCAATCGCTGTCATCTCAAGCCATAAAGCTATTCGTTTATTGAAAAACGGATGTCAAGCTTTCTTAGCTCATGTCACAGATCTAAACAAAAATACGTCAGCTTTGAATGATATTTCTGTTGTTAATAAATTTCCTGACGTATTTCCCGAAGAACTTCCTGGCCTACCCCCAGAGCGTGAAATTGAATTTTGTATCGACCTTGAACCCGGTACAAAACCCATTTCCAAAGCCCCATATCGAATGGCTCCTATTGAACTTCAGGAGTTAAAGACCCAACTGCAGGAATTGTTAGACATTGGTTTTATTCGTCCTAGTACTTCTCCTTGGGGTGCTCCTGTTCTGTTCGTGAAGAAGAAAGATGGGAGTATGCGACTTTGTATTGATTATCGGGAGTTGAATCATGTCACCATCAAAAATAGGTACCCATTGCCACGTATTGATGACCTGTTTGACCAGTTGCAAGGAGCACAATTCTTTTCAAAGATCGATCTTCGTTCTGGATATCATCAGCTGAAGGTTAGAACTGAGGATATTCCAAAGACGGCTTTTAGAACTCGGTACGGGCATTATGAATTCTTAGTTATGTCTTTTGGATTGACTAATGCTCCTGCTGCCTTCATGGATATGATGAACAGGGTATTTAAGGAATATTTGGATCACTTTGTGGTCGTCTTTATCGATGACATCCTTGTTTATTCCAAAAGCCGTGAAGATCATGAGCAACACTTGAGGCTGGTACTCCAAAAGCTTCGTGAATACAAACTTTATGCCAAGTTGAAGAAATGCGAGTTCTGGCTGGAAGAGGTAGCATTCCTTGGGCACGTAGTATCAAGTCGTGGAATATCTGTTGACCCGGCAAAGATTGAAGCTATTCAAAGCTGGGAGCAACCTAAATCAGTGACCGAGGTACGTAGCTTTCTTGGTTTAGCTGGTTATTATCGGAGATTCGTGGAAGGATTTTCTCGAATCGCTACTCCATTAACTCAGCTGACTCGGAAAGATACAAAGTTTGGTTGGAGCGAAGAATGTGAGCAGAGTTTTCAAGAACTCAAGAGGAGACTCATTTCAGCACCTGTTCTAACAATACCATCTGGCTCGGAGGGATTTGTCATCTACAGTGATGCTTCGAGCAAAGGGTTGGGATGCGTTCTCATGCAACATGGAAAAGTCATAGCCTATGCATCAAGACAACTCAAGGAATATGAGAGGAATTATCCTACTCATGATCTAGAGTTGGCAGCTGTTGTCTTTGCACTTAAAATTTGGAGGCATTACTTGTATGGGGAGAAAGTGGAGATCTTTACGGATCATAAAAGCCTCAAATATTTCTTCACTCAAAAGGAACTCAACATGCGACAACGACGTTGGCTTGAACTGTTGAAAGATTATGATCATACCATTCAATACCATCCTGGAAAAGCGAACGTGGTAGCTGACGCATTGAGTAGAAGATCATATGCGGGTACAAGTGCAATATTAACAACGCAAAGGCCCATTTTGTGTGACTTGCAAAGGATGGAGATAGAGTTGAAGACTCCAGGGACCCATGTGATGATGGCGAATATACGAGTAGAACCGACTTTAATCGATAAAGTTAAAGCTGCTCAAGCTACAGACCTGGAGCTGATGCGTATGAGGAAGAAAGTGCAAGAAGGTGTTATGCCGGAAGCAAGAATCGATGAAGAAGGAATACTTCGAGTCAACTCCAGACTTTGTGTTCCTAACAACCCTGATTTAAAGTATGAAATCATGATGGAGGCGCACAACACACCGTTTGCAATCCATCCTGGAAGTACCAAAATGTATCATGATCTTCGTCATACATTTTGGTGGAGCAATATGAAGAGAGAGATAGCGTTGTTTATCTCAAGGTGTCTAACTTGTCAACGAGTCAAAGCGGAGCATCAAGTACCAAAAGGTCCATTGCAACCACTTGAAATTCCAGAATGGAAGTGGGAGCACATTACCATGGATTTCGTTACCGGTCTTCCTAGGGTTTCTCAAGGTATTGATGCGATTTGGGTCATTGTTGATAGATTGACCAAGTCTGCTCATTTCTTACCGATACGAGAAACTTATACACTTGAACGTCTTGCTCGTATGTACATAAACGAGATTGTAAGACTGCATGGTATGCCAGTATCCATAGTTTCTGATCGAGACCCAAGATTCACTTCACGATTTTGGGTTAGTTTACAAAAAGCTATGGGCACGGAGTTACGATTTAGTTCAGCATATCATCCTCAGACGGACGGACAATCAGAGAGGACTATTCAAACTCTTGAAGATCTATTAAGACTCTGTGTCTTTGACTTCAAGGGAAGTTGGGACAAGTTCTTACCATTGGTGGAGTTTTCCTACAACAACAGTTATCAAGCAAGTATTGGCATGGCTCCATTCGAAGCATTGTATGGAAGAAAATGTCGTTCTCCAGTATGCTGGGATGAGGTGGGCGAAGCAACGTTGTTGGGACCGGAGTTGGTACGTATGACTACAGAAAAGATTCAAACGATCCGACAACGTATAAAAACCTCACAAGATCGACAAAAGAGTTATGCTGATCTTCATCGAAAGGACGTGGAATTTGATGTAGGAGATCATGTGTTCTTACGTGTTGCTCCATGGAAAGGAGTTACGAGATTTGGAAAGAGAGGAAAGCTAAATCCTCGATTCATCGGTCCATTTTTAATCCTCGATCGAGTAGGAACTGTGGCTTATAGACTCGCTTTACCGCCAAGTATGTCTCGTGTTCATAACGTTTTCCACATATCCATGTTACGCAAATATGTGGAAGACCCGAACCACATTATTGAGTTAGAACCGGACGAAATAGCGGAGGATTTGACGTATGAAGAAGTTCCTGTTCAAATCTTGGATAAGAAGGAACATATTCTACGCTCCAAGGTTATACCTCAAGTCAAAGTTTTGTGGAGAAACCACGATGTTGAGGAAATGACTTGGGAGTTAGAATCAGAAATGAAATCAAGGTATCCTTACCTCTTCGACATACCAGGTACGTACCCTAATTTCGAGGGCGAAATTTCATAAGAAGGGGAGGTTGTAAGACCCCAACTTTTATAAATAAAGATGAATTTTCTATAAATATCATTTTTGAATATTATGGAGTTAATTTGATATAATGTTATAGTTGTGGGTAATATTTATAAATTTTGCAAAGTAAGCAAGTTGTTATAAAATATTCGTTTGGTCGGAGAATATTCTTTTTGTCGGGGAATATTCGTACGACGGCACAATCATTGGTGGACCCCACAACGGAATTATTGTCGGATTGAGAAAACGACAGAATTATCTTTCTATAAAAATAACGGCTGAGGTGTTACCGTTAAAACCGTTAAAACTGTTGAACTACTCGGTAGTAAAAGTACAGTAATACGCGTGGTTGCATAGTAGCACACGGTATTGATTATTGATGCTTACGTGAGAAGTCACTCAGCTATACTCAATTATTGCTACAGTAATTGCTGCATCATATCTCTTAAATTATTGTCATAGTATCATCTGTATAATATGTTATATTATTGAGACGTTGTGGTAAGTTTGGTTATTTTATGGGGGGCCATATGTCATCATCTAAGAGTCTCTTCGTCAATAGTAATTACCGTCGTCAATAGTATTTACCTTGGTCAATAGTAATTACCTTCGTCAATAGTATTTACCTTGGTCAATAGTAATTACCTTCGTCAATAGTATTTACCTTGGTCAATAGTAATTACCTTCGTCAATAGTATTTACCTTGGTCAATAGTAATTACCTTCGTCAATAGTAGTTGTCCCTTCAATATTACCAAGAGTCATTTGACCCTTCGTTAAGACCAAGAGTCATTTGACCCTTCGTTAAGACCAAGAGCCACCCTCAGTTTTTCTATAAATAGAGGCCTAGGGCTTCATTATTTTTCACGAATTCATTCAAGCTATAGAGAGAGAAAGTATAGAGAGAATAAGAGAGAGAGAGACTAAAAGTATTCTGCTACATCACTTTTCCAATATCCAGTTCTTTTAAGGTAGGGAATATTATTTCTTTTATATTCATGAAGAGAACTTCTGTTATTCCATTTGTTATTATTCTGTTGGAATAACCAGTATACGCGGTCTACCCTATACTTGGTGACATTCTTCTATTATTCTGTTGGAACATCCTGTCTGTGTGTTTTACACCGGACCTGGTTCCGTTTATTATTCTGTTGGAACATCCTGTCTGTGTGTTTTACACCGGACCTGGTTCCGTTTTATTATTATTCTGTTGGAACATCCTGTCTGTGTGTTTTACACCGGACCTGGTTCCGTTTTATTATTATTCTGTTGGAATATCCTGTCTGTGTGTTTTACACCGGACCTGGTTCCATTATATTATTATTCTGTCGGAATATCCTGTCTGTGCGTTTACGCCGGACCTGGTTCCATTATTTATTATTCTATTGGAATAACCTGTCTGTGCGGTCTATCGCATGCATGGTGATTTCTTTTGTTATTCCATTCTTTATTGTACTCAGTTGGTTAAGTTTTGACTTCTATACTCCATGAAATTTGTGGAATATCCTTGATAGTTGCGTTTCATCCAGTATCTTTTCAAGAAAATATTCTTCTAAGCATTCTTGAATTTTACTCCACAATGCAGTATCATGTTGACAATTTGGACGTTGTTAATTCCTGGATAAATTAATTCTTGAACTTGTTTTATTGAATTCTTATATCATTGTCATCATCCTCATGTTTATAAAATGTTGAAAGTCATCTGTGGCATGTAGTGCATAGATGGACTTGGTATGATTATGACCAGGGATTATTCGGTATAATCATGACCGTAATGTTACAAATGATGTGGTAAAAGTCCTCATTGGCCCGTAGTGCATTGATGGACAGTTGTTGGCATGATCATGACCATTAATGAATACACGAATATCCTTGGCCGTAGTGCAGGGGTGATTCGATGATGTGGATTATTTTATTAAGCTGAGTCTCAGCGATCACAGTGTTGAAAAACCTTTTAAATCATAAAAGATAGTAGAGTTTATTTTCTACTTGACTCTTTTAATGGATTGCTTGTTCCGCTGCAGTTAAACTTGATGTCTATTATATTTTATCAGTTTAACATTGTTGAAGGCTAATGATAATTTATTCTGCATTATCTTAGTCATAATATTTCTTACTGGGCTAGTTGAGCTCACCCTTTCTTTCACTGTTCTCTTCAGGAAATGAGAACGTAGCTGGGACAAGTCGGGGTACGGAGTGATGGTCCGAATGATAGTATTAGTTAGTAGTCCTCACTATTCTATGTAATGGTGTGTTAATAAATGTAATGAGGACTCCTTTTGAGTATGAATACTCTCTAGAAGATAATATTTGTATTCAAACTCACAGTTTATGTTTTGTCGTATTGTACACGACAGTTGTATTATTAAGTTGTATTTGTATTCTGTACTATGTATCTGACGACCCAAGATGGGTGATGTATACCTAATTTTGGGGGCGTCACAGATAAACTCTACCTCCTTCATATGACGAATACTTTAAGGAAAGTACTTATCATTGAACAGCTTCTGAAACGTTTCCCAAGACATGCTGAGTGCGGCAGGCTGGGTACGCTTCACAGATTTCCACCAATAATTTGCCTCACCACGGAACATAAAGGTGGCGAATGGAACCTTTTGTTCCTCCGTGCAACCCAAGACATCAAATATCTTGATAATTTGCTTGACCCACGTTTTCGCCTTAATCGGATCCGATTTTCCCCAGAATTCTGGTGGTCCCAACTCTTTAAACTACTTGGTTGTGACAAACCGCACGTTGCTATCATTTTCACCCATATTTTGTACACGAGTCTCCCTCGTCTGAATTTGCATGAACTGCAAAAAACTTCTAAACATTTCATCATTCATCGTTTGTTCGGTCGTATTGTTTACAGGAGGAATATTACCTTCCTATTGCACGTTCTCCTGGTTAGTGATTGAAGATTGTTCCACAGTCTCATACACTCCATTGTTAACATTCTCAACTGCCATTCTTAAAAACTGTCATAAAACAAGGGTTAATTAAACAAATTAAAATGTTACATAATATCCATATATTATGACCGACCAACAAATAAGCTTAGATTGGGCATACTAGCGAAGGATTTACTCGTCTCTCCCCTCCTAGTTCTATTCCCCGATCTCCGCCAGAGACCATATCCCTAAGCTCTGATACCAATTGTGACACCCCCAAAATAGGTATACATCGCCCATTCTGACTCTCTAAATACATGGTACAAAAACAAATACAACTTCATTACTACAATTGTCGTGCAAAATAAGACAACACATAAACTGTGAGTTTAAATATAAATATTGTCTAATAGACAGTATTAAAACTCAAAAGGAGTTGTCATTACAATTATTGATACACTATTTTATAAAAATAGTGAGGACTGCTAAAATAACTTTTTAGAACCATCACCCCATACCCCGGTTAGTTCCTACTATATTCTCACCTCCTGAGAAGAAAAATAGAACAAAAAAGAAAAGGGTGAGCTCAACTAGCCCAGTAAAGAATATTATGACTATGATAATATATAAAAAATTATCATTAGTCTTCAACAGAGAAAAATCTGATAGAATATAATAGACAACAAGTTTTAGATCAACAACTGCAGCGGAAATAATAATTCATTAGAAGAGTTAAGTAGAGAATGAAATCTACTATCATCTATGAATTTAAAAGTCCATCATCAACATTTTATCCCTGTAACATCAATCAATATACATCTTGAATCAAATATTCATCTTTACACTACGGGTCAAAGATATTCATTTGTATCACCAGTTGGTCATGTTCATCTCAACACCTGCTCATCTTTGCACTACGGGCCAAAGATATTCATCAGGTAATCATTCATCTTTACACTACAGGCCAAAAATATTCATCAAGTATCACCATTAATGACTGAGGATGATGAAAAATATTTTAGAGAACGCATCCCGTACGATAAAAGGACAAAGTTTAGAGAATGTACTTTAGATAATTCAAGTTTAAAAATACTCCATAATAAAACATAATGGAGAAAAATTCAAGAATGGCGATCAAAACATGGATACAATCAAAGATAGTAACCATAATAGACATCTAGGACAAAGAAGAGAAAATTTCATTTTTCGGTGAATAGTGTTGTATTCGTGAATAGTGCCGTATACGTGAATAGTAACTCCGACACAAAAAGTTTCAAATTTGATAAAAAGTTCAGACCAATATTTTGGCATAATGATATTCAAAGAAATAATACCATTTACAAAAAAATAACATCCCTTACCTCAAAATATAGTATTTCTGACCGAAATATCGGATATGACGCTGAAAAAAACTTGCACTGAATAGTAACTCTCAAAGTATCTAAATATTCACAAAATACGCTCGATAATATATATAAAGAGAGAGAGAAAACTTGTTTCTGGTGTGATTTTTAATTCTAACTTAGCACCCTATTTATAAGAAAATGTTAGAACGCCGAAGTAGACTTAACCTGCTACCTGATGGCTTTACCTGCTACTATTCCCGCCCACCACTTTTGAAATAAAGTTTCAGTATATTTCTCACCAACCAAAAGTGGGGCCCACCAATTCTAAAAATTTCTAAAATATTTTAAATAATCAGTAACTTCAATAATTCAAATAAAATAGCACTTTTATCAGAAAAATTCGAATCTCATGTCCATTCCACACAAATTTTAATTCTATACAACTTTGTAGCTTTAAGTTTTTCCAAATTCTACATCGAAAATATCCGAAATTCACAAACGGATGATTTTTAATATCTCATAAAATTCATAACAAATCATACGTTAATTTTTAACATTTCAAAATTTATTGACATATACTTAACTTATATATGTATAACATATCCAAAAATCACAACGATCTAACGGTCGGATTAAAATTATAACTCACGCAATAGAGTTTTAAGAACACTGTTTTGATTTTTAAAACCTCCATTCCGACAAAATACTAATAAAACCCCTCAACACTAATTCTTTCATTTATAATGTGAGACCCCAGATTTTATGAATAAATATTTAATTTTTCTCGAAATAATTATTTTTTTTATATTATGGTGTGGATTTGATATAATAGTTATGGGTAGTATTTATAAATTTTGCAAAGTATGCAAGTTGTCATATTATATTCGATTGGTCGGGGAATATTCTTTTTGTCGGGGAATATCCGTACGACGGTACAATCATTGGTGGACCCCACAACAGAATTATTGTCGGATTGAGAAAACGACAAAAATACTTTATGAAAATAACGGCGGAAGTTTTACCGTTGATACTGTTGAACTACTCGGTAGTAAAAGTACAGTAATACGCGTTGTTGCATAGTAGCACACGGTATTGATTATTAATGCTTATGTGAGTAGTCACTCAGTTTGATTCAATTATTGTCAGTTAATAATATGAATTATTTAGTGATAATGACGTTTTGTTTTATTCGTATTATTAACGTAATAAAACAGAAACATCTTTTTATATAAAACAGAATACTTTATTAAAGTTATTCTATAAATAGAATATATTATATTTTATTTAAAAGATTTTTCTTTAAATATGGACCGTCAGATTAAAGTAATCAATCTGGACCGTTCATGGATTAGTTACTATGCATTCTATTTTTCTATAAATAGCAGCTCATTCCTTCATTATTTCTTACGAATTCACTGAACTCTAGAGAGAGAAACTATAGAGAGAAACTATAGAGAGAGAGAAGAAGAGTATTCTGCTACTTAACTACTTCCTTATTTCAGCTCTTCTTTAAAACGGTAAGGGGTGTTATTCTTTCTTATTCATGAAGAGAACTGTTGTTATTCCATTTCTTATTATTCTGTTGGAATAACCTGTATACGCGGTCTACCCTATACTTGGTGACATTCTTCTATTATTCTGTTGGAACATCCTGTCTGTGTGTTTTACACCGGACCTGGTTCCGTTTTTATTATTATTCTGTTGGAACATCCTGTCTGTGTGTTTTACACCGGACCTGGTTCTGTCTTGTTATTATTCTGTTGGAACATCCTGTCTGTGTGTTTTACACCGGACCTGGTTCCATTATTTATTATTCTGTCGAAATATCCTGTCTGTGCGTTTACGCCGGACCTGGTTCCATTATTTATTATTCTGTCGGAATATCCTGTCTGTGCGTTTACGCCGGACCTGGTTCCATTATTTATTATTCTGTTGGAATAACCTGTTTGTGCGGTCTATCGCATGCATGGTGATTTCTTTTGTTATTCCATTCTTTATTGTACTCAGTTGGTTAAGTTTTGACTTCTATACTCCATGAAATTTGTGGAATATCCTTGATAATGGCGTTTCATCCAGTATCTTTTCATGAAAATATTCTTCTAAGTATTCTTGAATTTTACTCCACAACGCAGTATCATGTTGACAATTTGGACGTTATTAATTCTTGGATAAATTAATTCTTGAACTTGTTTTATTGAATTCTTATATCATTGTCATCATCCTCATGTTTATAAAATGTTGAAAGTCATCTGTGGCATGTAGTGCATAGATGGACTTGGTATGATTATGACCAGGGATTATTCGGTATTATCATGACCGTAATGTTACAAATGATGTGGTAAAAGTCATTATTGGCCCGTAGTGCATTGATGGACAGTTGTTGGCATGATCATGACCATTAATGAATACACGAATATCCTTGGCCGTAGTGCAGGGGTGATTCGATGATGTGGATTATTTTATTAAGCTGAGTCACAGCGATAACAGTGTTGAAAAACCTTTTAAATCATAAAAGATAGTAGAGTTTATTTTCTACTTGACTCTTTTAATGGATTGCTTGTTACACTGCAGTTAAACTTGATGTCTATTATATTTTATCAGTTTAACATTGTTGAAGGCTAATGATAATTTATTCTGTATTATCTTAGTCATAATATTTCTTACTAGGTTAGTTGAGCTCACCCTTTCTTTCACTGTTCTCTTCAGGAACTGAGAACGTAGCTGGGGCAAGTCGGGGAACGGAGTGATGGTTCGAATGATAGTATTAGTTAGTAGTCCTCACTATTCTATGTAATAGTGTGTTAATAAATGTAATGAGGACTCCTTTTGAGTATGAATACTCTCTAGAAGATAATATTTGTATTCAAACTCACAGTTTATATTTTGTCGTATTGTACACGACAGTTGTATTAGTAAGTTGTATTTGTATTCTGTACTTTGTATCTGACGACCCAAGATGGGTGATGTATACCTAATTTTGGGGGCGTCACAGTTGGTATCAAAGCTTAGGGATATGATCCCTAGCTCGGATGTGAGAATAGAACTAGGAGGGGAGAGACGGGAAATTCCTTCGCTAGTATGACCTACCTAAGTTTATTTGGTATTTAATTGGTCGGTCAAAGTATATGGATAATATGTTATATGTTAATTAACCCTTGTTTTGTTGCAGTATTTGTAAATGGCATATGAAAATGTTGAGATAAACAATGAAGCACATGAGACCATTGAATCACCAACGATCAATGCTCAAGGTAATGTGCAACCAGAGGACAATAATCCTCATGAAAATAATAACACCGATGAAATGGTGAATGATGGGATGGTCAGAGACTTTATGAAATTCATGCAACAACAAAATAACTCTCGGACAGTCACCGCTAAGCAGTTCAAGGAGCAATTCATGCAACAACGGGCGAGAGCGGCTCCTATCCAAAATGAAGGAGGAAACAATGACAACCCGGTTGGTCACCGCTAAGCAATTCAAGGAGCTAGGACCACCGGAGTTTTAGGAAAGCCAGAACCACTTAAGGCGGAGACGTGGTTAAAGCAGATCACCAAGATATTTGATGTCTTGGGATGCTCCGAGGAGCAAAAGGTTCTCTTTGCCACTTTTATGTTGCGTGAAGAGGCAGATTACTGGTGGGAATCTGTAAAACGTTGTGACGCCCCCAGAATAGGTATACAACACCCATTCTGAGTCGCCAAATACATGGTACAGAAAGCAAACTACAACTTCAATAATACAATTGTCGTGCAAAATACGACAACACATACTGTGAGTTTAAATACAAATATTGTCTTCTAGACAATATCCACACTCAAATAAATCCTCATTACAATTATTCAAACACTATTTTACAGAAATAGTGAGGACTGCTAATACATCTTTCTAGAACCATCACTCCATACCCCGACTAGATCCTGATATGTTCTCCCCTCCTGAGAAGAAAAATGGAACAAAAAGGAAAAGGGTGAGCTCAACTAGCCCAGTAAAGAATATTATGACTAAGATAATATACAACAAATTATCGTTAGTCTTCAACAGGGAAAAATCTGATAAAATATAATCGACAACAAGTTTTAGATCAACAACTGCAGCGGAAACAGCAAACCATTAGAAGAGTCAAGTAGAGAAAGAATTCTACTATCTTCTAAGATTTAAAAGTCCATCATCAATATTTTATCCCTGTAACATCAATTAATAATCATCTTTAACCAAATATTCATCTTTGCACTACAGGCCAAAGATATTCATTTGTATCATCAGTCGGTCATGTTCATCTCAACACCTGTTCATCTTTGCACTACAGGCCAAAGATATTCATCAAGTAATCATACATCTTTGCACTACAGGCCAAAGATATTCATTAATATCATCATTTAGGACTGAGGATGATGAAAAATATCTTAAAGAGAACGAATCCAATGAGACAGAAGGACAAATAGTAGGGATTCGTATAACAGTTTATCCAAGATCAATAATACTTCATAATAATCAATTGTGAAGCAGAATTCAAAAATAAAGATCAAAACATGGATACAATCAAAGATAGTAACCATAATAGACATCTTGGACAAAAAGGAAAAATTTTATTTTTCGGTGAATAGTGCCGTATTCGTGAATAGTGCCGTATACGTGAATAGTGCCGTATACGTGAATAGTAACCCCGACACAAAAAGTTCCAAATTTGATAAAAACTCATATCAATATTTCAGCATAATGATATTGAAGAAAATAATATCATTTAAGAAGAAAATAATATCCCTTACCTCAAGATATCAGTACTTCTGGTCGGAATACCGGTATAAGGCTGAAAGAAACTTGCTCTGATGAATAGAAACTCTCAAAGTATCTAAATACTCACAAAATACACTCAATAATCTAGAGAGAGAAAGAGAGAAAACTTGTTTCTGGTGTGATTTTCAATTCTAACTTAGCCCTCTATTTATAGGAAAATTTTGGTAGGTTTGACCTGCAACCTGATGGCTTTACCTGCTACTATTTCCACCCACCACATTTGAAATATAATTCAGCACATTTCTTCACCAACCACAAGTGGGGCCCACCAATTCTAGAATTTTCCACCAAAATGATAAACTCCGAAAATTCAACAATTTCTGAACCAGTCATCTTGTAAAATTCATAATAAATCATACGTTCATTTTTAACGGTTCAAAATTTGTGGACATATACTCAACTTATATATGTATAACATATCCAAAAATTACCACGATCCAACGGTCGGATTAAAAATTATAACCCCCGCAAAATATCTCAAAAACCCTGATTTTTAATACCTCCATTCCGACAAAAATACTGATAAAAACCTCAACATTAACTCCTTCATTTTTAACCACAAAAATATATCCCTCATTTATATCCACATAAAATAAATATTTCCTTATCATATGAATCAATAATTAATTATTCACAAATAATATTACAGAATCACATTTATGACAACCAGGCCGTTCCCAGGAAAGAGGGGGCTTTCCAATAAGGATTTCTCCTTACTGGCGCGCAATTAGATGACCAAACCTCTCCTTAGACAGAACTTTCTAGACATTGCCAATAATGTTATCTAATAATATTATTCAAATAATATGAATTATTGATCTGATAAATGAAAATACTGTGCAGCAACAATTATTGAAACAACAATAATATAAAATATCAACGCAGCAATTATTGAATCAATAAAATAAAATATTGAATAATAACTACTGTAACAATTATTGAGTAGTGCCTTCTTACGTAAGAATCAATAATTGGTGCAATACCGTGTGCTACTGTATTTTAACCACCGGGTATTCCAACAGTATTAACGGTAACAACTACGCCGTTATTTATAAACAACTTATACTTGTCGTTTTCTTCATCCAATCGCTTTCCGTTATGGGGCCCACACAAGGCTGCGTCGTCGTACGAATATTCCCCGACAGCAAGAATATTCCACGACCAACCGAATATTCACCGACCAAAAATAAATATTTTATAACCACTTGCTTATTTTGCAAAATTTGCACATTTCACCCATAACCAAAGTATTATATCAAATTAACCCCTTATTATTCACAATAATATTTAGAGAAAATTTGATTTTATTCATTAATAAGTTGGGGTCTTACAACCTCCCCTCCTTATGAAATTTCGTCCTCGAAATTGACGTACGTACCTGATGTTTCAAAAAGGTGAGGATACCTCGCTTTCATTTCTGATTCCAACTCCCAGGTCATTTCTTCAATAGCATGGTTTCTCCACAAAACCTTAACTTGTGGTATAACCTTCGTGCGTAGGACATGCTCTTTCCTATCCAAGATCTTAACAGGTACCTCCTCGTACGTTAAATCTTCAGCTATCTCGTCTGGTTCTAACTCAATAATGTGGTTCGGGTCTTTAACATATTTACGAAGCATAGATATGTGAAAAACATTATGAACACGAGACATGCTTGGAGGTAATGCGAGTCTATATGCCACATTTCCTATTCGCTCAAGAATCTCAAATGGACCAACAAATCTTGGATTGAGCTTTTCTCTCTTCCCAAATCTTGTAACTCCCTTCCATGGTGCAACACGTAACAATACATGATCCCCAATATTAAATTCCACGTCCTTCCGATGAAGATCCGCATAACTCTTTTGTCGATCCTGTGCCGTTTGTATACGTTGTCGAATCGTTTGGATCTTCTCTGTAGTAATGCGTACCAACTCTGGTCCCAACAATGTTGCTTCACCCACCTCGTCCCAGCATACTGGAGAACGACATTTTCTTCCATACAACGCCTCAAATGGAGCCATACCTATGCTCGCCTGATAACTGTTGTTGTAGGAGAATTCCACCAATGGTAGGTACTTATCCCAACTCCCTTTGAGATCTAAGACACAAAGTCTTAATAGATCTTCAAGAGTTTGAATAGTCCTCTCTGATTGTCCGTCCGTTTGAGGATGGTATGCTGAACTGAATCGTAAATCCGTGCCCATAGCTTTCTGCAAGCTAACCCAAAATCGTGAAGTGAATCTTGGGTCACGATCCGAAACTATGGATACTGGCATGCCATGCAATCTCACAATCTCGTTCACGTACATACTAGCAAGACGTTCAAGGGAATAAGTCTCACGTATCGGCAAGAAATGAGCGGACTTGGTTAATCTATCAACAATAACCCAAATCGCATCTATGCCTTGAGAAACCTTGGGAAGACCTGTAACAAAATCCATAGTAATGTGTTCCCACTTCCATTTCGGAATCTCAAGTGGTTGCAATGGACCCTTTGGTACTTGATGCTCCGCTTTTACACGTTGACAAGTTAAACATCTCGAGATAAACTCCGCGATCTCTCTTTTCATATTGCTCCACCAAAATGTATGTCGAAGATCGTGATACATTTTGGTACTCCCAGGATGGATTGCAAACGGTGTGTTGTGTGCCTCCATCATTATTCTATGCTTCAAGTCAAAATCGTTAGGAACACAAAGTCTGGAGTTGACTCGAAGTATTCCTTCTTCATCGATTCTTGCTTCTGGAATAGCACCTTCTTGCACTTTCTTCTTCATACGCATCAGCTCTATATCCGTAGCTTGAGCAGCTTTAACTTTATCGATTAAAGTCGGTTCTACTCGTATATTTGATATCATCATGTGGGTACTTGGAGCCTTCATCTCTATCTCCATCCTTTGCAAGTCATACAAAATGGGCCTTTGTGTTAACAACATTGCACTCGTACCCGCATATGATCTTCTACTCAATGCGTCAGCTACTACGTTTGCTTTTCCAGGATGGTATTGGATGGTATGATCGTAATCTTTCAACAGCTCAAGCCAACGTCGTTGCCGCATGTTGAGTTCCTTTTGGGTGAAGAAATATTTGAGGCTTTTATGATCTGTATAGATCTCCACTTTCTCCCCATACAGGTAGTGTCTCCAGATCTTCAACGCAAAAACGACTGCTGCCAACTCCAAATCATGAGTAGGATAATTCCTCTCATATTCTTTGAGTTGTCGTGAGGCATAGGCTATGACTTTCCCATGTTGCATGAGAACACATCCTAACCCTTTGCCTGAAGCATCGCTGTAGATAACAAATCCATCCGAACCAGATGGTATTGTCAGAACAGGTGCCGAAATGAGTCTCCTCTTGAGTTCTTGGAAACTCTTCTCGCATTCCTCACTCCATACGAATTTTGTATCTTTCCGAGTCAGCTGAGTTAACGGAGTAGCGATTCGAGAAAATCCTTCCACAAATCTCCGATAATAACCAGCTAAGCCCAGAAAGCTACGTACTTCGGTTACCGACTTCGGTTGCTCCCAACTTTGTATGGCTTCAATCTTCGCCGGGTCGACAGATACTCCATGTTTTGACACCACGTGCCCAAGGAATGCTACTTCCTCAAGCCAGAACTCGCATTTCTTCAGTTTGGCATATAGCTTGTTTTCACGAAGCCTTTGCAGTACCAGCTTCAAATGGCGCTCATGATCTTCACGGCTTTTGGAATAGATGAGGATGTCATCAATAAAGACAACAACGAACTGATCCAAATATTCTTTGAATACACGGTTCATCATATCCATGAAGGCAGCAGGAGCATTAGTCAATCCAAAAGACATTACTAAGAATTCATAATGCCCGTACCGAGTTCTGAAGGCAGTCTTTGGAATATCCTCAGTTTTAATCTTCAGCTGATGATATCCAGAACGAAGATCGATCTTTGAAAAGAATTGTGCTCCTTGCAACTGGTCAAACAGGTCATCAATGCGAGGTAGCGGATACCTATTCTTGATGGTGACATGGTTCAATTCTCGATAGTCAATACAAAGTCGCATACTCCCGTCTTTCTTCTTTACGAATAAAACAGGAGCACCCCAAGGAGACGTACTAGGACGAATAAAACCGATGTCCAACAACTCCTGTAGTTGGACTTTTAACTCCTGAAGTTCAATAGGAGCCATTCGATATGGGGTTTTAGAAATGGGCTTTGTACCGGGTTCAAGGTCAATAAAGAATTCAATTTCTCGTTCGGGGGTAGACCGGGAAGTTCTTCAGGAAATACATCGGAAAATTCTCTAACAATAGAAATATTATTCAAATCTGACTTGTCTTTGTTCAAATCCATAACATGGGCTAAGAAAGCTTGACATCCGTTTTTCAATAAACGAATAGCTTTGTGGCTTGATATGACAGTGACTGATTTTAGTGGTTTAGTAGTTTGAATTCGTATGACAGGTTGGTTAGGAATATGAAAACTAACAACCTTACGAAAACAATCAATTTTAGCATGATGAGTGGTTAACCAATCAATTCCTAAAATCACATCAAAAGCAAGTATCTTTAAAGAGATAAGATCAACAGGTAATGTGATAGTGCCAACTTGGATCATGCAAGATTTATAAACTGTAGATGTAACGAAGGTTTCACCCAACGGAGTTTCAACAGATAAGTTAAAGTCCAATTTCTCCGGAGTCAAGTTTAAACGTTGAGCACAAGCAGGAGAGATAAAAGAATGGGTAGAACCGGTATCTAGTAAAGTATAAACTTCGCAAGAATTCAAGATTAGCTTACCCGTGATCACCTCGTTCGGGTTTCTCGCGTTTTGGCCAGTAACGACAAACGCCCTTCCAGGAACCGCTGATTTCGACTTATCCGGGATAACTTTTGGAGTCACCATCCCCGCTGAACTTGGTTTTGCTACAGAACACTCTCGAGCTATATGACCTTCCTTTCCACAGTTATAACATACCTTGGATTGTTGTGGGCAGTTTGGGCTGATATGTCCCTCTTTCCCACATTTGTAACATACGACGGTGGTCGTTCTCCTCCCCTAGAAACAGTTGATGTTTGTGCTGCGTCTTCACGTTATCATTGTTGTACTTCTCTTCTTGAAATCTCCTCCCGACTCGCTCCTTCTATTATCACGACCACGATTACCACCAGAGTGGTTACCGCTTTTGTCCGAATGTTTTCCTCCCTGCTGGTTTTCATTGCTTCGATGACTGCCGCCACCGGTATGACCCTGGTTGTGGTCCCTCGGTTGCACATACTCATTATCTCGCTCTAATAATTGAGCCCTGTTTACAACATCTGAATATAAAGAAAATTTATGAGAGATAAGATATTGCCGAATCTCGGGTTTTAGACCTCTCAGAAACATCCTTGTCATTCGTTCCTCATTTTCGACCAAATGAGGTGCAAACCTGGATAACTCTGCAAACTTCGCCTCGTACTGGGACACCGTCATGTTGTTTGTTCCAGTCTAATAAACTCAACCTCCTTCATATGACGAATACTTTCAGGAAAGTACTTGTCATTGAACAGTTTTTGAAATGTTTCCCAGGACATGTTGAGTGCGTCAGGCTGGGTACGCTTCACAGACTCCCACCAGTAGTCTGCCTCACCGCGGAACATAAATGTGGCGAATGGAACCTTCTGTTCCTCCGTGCATCCCAAGACATCAAATATCTTGGTAATTTGCTTGACCCACGTTTCCGCCATGATCGGATCCGGCTTTCCCTTAAATTCTGGTGGTCCCAATTCTTTGAACTGCTTAGCTGTGACAAACCGCGCGTTGTATCATTTCCACCCGTATTCTGCACACGAGTCTCCCTCGTCTGATTTTGCATGAACTGCAAAAAGCTCCTAAACATTCCATCATTCATCGTTTGCTCACGTTGTTTACAGGAGGAATATTGCCTTCCTGTTGCACGTTCCCCTGGGTAGTGATCAAAGGTGTCTCCACGGTCTGATTTACTCCATTATTAACGTTCTCAGCTGCCATTCTTAAATACTGCCATAAAACAAGGGTTAATAGTCATGTCATATATTATCCCTATACTCTGACCGACCAAATAAACACCAAATAAACTTAGTCAGGTCATACTAGCGAAGGAATTCCCCGTCTCTCCCCTCCTAGTTCTTGTCTCACATCTCAGCCAGGGATCATATCCCTAAGCTCTGATACCAACTGTGACGCCCCCAAAATAGGTATACAACACCCATTCTGAGTCGCCAAATACATGGTACAGAAAGCAAACTACAACTTCAATAATACAATTGTCGTGCAAAATACGACAACACATACTGTGAGTTTAAATACAAATATTGTCTTCTAGACAATATCCACACTCAAATAAATCCTCATTACAATTATTCAAACACTATTTTACAGAAATAGTGAGGACTGCTAATACATCTTTCTAGAACCATCACTCCATACCCCGACTAGATCCTGCTATGTTCTCACCTCCTGAGAAGAAAAATGGAACAAAAAGGAAAAGGGTGAGCTCAACTAGCCCAGTAAAGAATATTATGACTAAGATAATATACAACAAATTATCGTTAGTCTTCAACAGGGAAAAATCTGATAAAATATAATCGACAACAAGTTTTAGATCAACAACTGCAGCGGAAACAGCAAACCATTAGAAGAGTCAAGTAGAGAAAGAATTCTACTATCTTCTAAGATTTAAAAGTCCATCATCAATATTTTATCCCTGTAACATCAATTAATAATCATCTTTAACCAAATATTCATCTTTGCACTACAGGCCAAAGATATTCATTTGTATCATCAGTCGGTCATGTTCATCTCAACACCTGTTCATCTTTGCACTACAGGCCAAAGATATTCATCAAGTAATCATACATCTTTGCACTACAGGCCAAAGATATTCATTAATATCATCATTTAGGACTGAGGATGATGAAAAATATCTTAAAGAGAACGAATCCAATGAGACAGAAGGACAAATAGTAGGGATTCGTATAACAGTTTATCCAAGATCAATAATACTTCATAATAATCAATTGTGAAGCAGAATTCAAAAATAAAGATCAAAACATGGATACAATCAAAGATAGTAACCATAATAGACATCTTGGACAAAAAGGAAAAATTTTATTTTCGGTGAATAGTGCCGTATTCGTGAATAGTGCCGTATACGTGAATAGTGCCGTATACGTGAATAGTAACCCCGACACAAAAAGTTCCAAATTTGATAAAAACTCATATCAATATTTCAGCATAATGATATTGAAGAAAATAATATCATTTAAGAAGAAAATAATATCCCTTACCTCAAAATATCAGTACTTCTGGTCGGAATACCGGTATAAGGCTGAAAGAAACTTGCTCTGATGAATAGAAACTCTCAAAGTATCTAAATACTCACAAAATACACTCAATAATCTAGAGAGAGAAAGAGAGAAAACTTGTTTCTGGTGTGATTTTCAATTCTAACTTAGCCCTCTATTTATAGGAAAATTTGGTAGGTTTGACCTGCAACCTGATGGCTTTACCTGCTACTATTCCCACCACCACATTTGAAATATAATTCAGCACATTTCTTCACCAACCACAAGTGGGGCCCACCAATTCTAGAATTTTCCACCAAAATGATAAACTCCGAAAATTCAACAATTTCTGAACCAGTCATCTTGTAAAATTCATAATAAATCATACGTTCATTTTTAACGGTTCAAAATTTGTGGACATATACTCAACTTATATATGTATAACATATCCAAAAATTACCACGATCCAACGGTCGGATTAAAAATTATAACCCCGCAAAATATCTCAAAAACCCTGATTTTTAATACCTCCATTCCGACAAAAATACTGATAAAAACCTCAACATTAACTCCTTCATTTTTAACCACAAAAATATATCCCTCATTTATATCCACATAAAATAAATATTTCCTTATCATATGAATCAATAATTAATTATTCACAAATAATATTACAGAATCACATTTATGACAACCAGGCCGTTCCCAGGAAAGAGGGGGCTTTCCAATAAGGATTTCTCCTTACTGGCGCGCAATTAGATGACCAAACCTCTCCTTAGACAGAACTTTCTAGACATTGCCAATAATGTTATCTAATAATATTATTCAAATAATATGAATTATTGATCTGATAAATGAAAATACTGTGCAGCAACAATTATTGAAACAACAATAATATAAAATATCAACGCAGCAATTATTGAATCAATAAAATAAAATATTGAATAATAACTACTGTAACAATTATTGAGTAGTGCCTTCTTACGTAAGAATCAATAATTGGTGCAATACCGTGTGCTACTGTATTTTAACCACCGGGTATTCCAACAGTATTAACGGTAACAACTACGCCGTTATTTATAAACAACTTATACTTGTCGTTTTCTTCATCCAATCGCTTTCCGTTATGGGGCCCACACAAGGCTGCGTCGTCGTACGAATATTCCCCGACAGCAAGAATATTCCACGACCAACGAATATTCACCGACCAAAAATAAATATTTTATAACCACTTGCTTATTTTGCAAAATTTGCACATTTCACCCATAACCAAAGTATTATATCAAATTAACCCCTTATTATTCACAATAATATTTAGAGAAAATTTGATTTTATTCATTAATAAGTTGGGGTCTTACAAACGTTACCCATCCTACGCACTCAAGATGTTCTGGGGAGAAGTTCCAAGAACTGTTTCAATGACAAGTTACTTTCCCGAAATGTATTGTCACATGAAGAAGGTGGAATTTATCAAGTTGGAGCTAAACAACATGACCGTGTCGCAGTACGAAGTC
>CM029017.1:3186902-3305915 GCA_016801055.1 Panax notoginseng
TATATATATATATATATATATATATATATATATATATATATATATATATATACACACACTAATACCCAACTCTCACTAAAAGTCAACTTTTTTTTGGTCATTGCTTTCTAGCCTGGTTTTGGTGATGTAGTGGGCATTATTTTAATTAAAAATATTTCTAAAATATTTATCATTAGACTTTTTCTCATCTTTCTCTGGTTCGTTGAACTAGATTTAATGCTGGGTCCGAATCCGGATGAAGAAAAGAGAGAAGGTGATATATAAATGTATATATCTGGGTCCTACCCACTTTTTTTTTACTGAGATGCTTCTCTTATCTGTTGTCAAATTTCCTCTCTAAATTTGATACTTAAAGAGAGGTATATACACTTGGGGCTTGCTGATTTCTTTGCGTAAAAGCTAAAGGTATAGATCTTTGATTCTGGTTTATTATACCCTTCAAGTCTAACATAATAAGATCCACGGATGTGATATTTTGTCGGTCTAAGATCTTCTAATTTTATTTTTATGGGGTTTTTTCTACCTACAAATGCTTTGGAAGTTTATTAAGTTTTTTCAATTTAGCTTCACTAGCTTCAAGAAAAGAGCGTAACTCAATTTTCTTGGGTTTTTTCTTCTTTCCATTTTTTTTGTCTTCCTCATTTTTTGAGTGTTTGGTGGGTTTAGACTTTTTTTCCTGGTGATTTTGTATTTTTTAGAGGTAGAAAATTGGTCAAGTATAGATTTTTTTGATGATTTTAGATGGGTTGAGTCTGATTTTCCTGGTAATTTGATAGAATTTTTTAGTAGAATTTTTAGTCCAGTTTGTAACTTTTTTCTTCAGATTTCTGAGCTTTTTGTTTATTGTTGCAGATCTTTGGATAAGCTATAGAGATTTGACCAAATTTGCAGTTTTTATTAGGTTTAGTCTTCTCAGCCTTCTTCTGTTCATTCACTAGAGGGCAAGATGTTAATGGCTTCTTCTTTTGTGTCCTGATTGAGCTCATTTATGTTCACACTTGAAATCTGTTGAAATTTGAGATATCTAGTACAGATTACTGTAATTTTTTTAGGCATATCGAGGAGAGGATAAGATAATGTACTTAAAGAGACCAAACCCACATGTGATCTTTTAATGATCCGGGTAATTTATCACAATGAATATGCTTGCTATTTCTGCTTGATTTTTTTTTAGCTAGGAACATTTGCCATTTGTTTAGCTTAAACCCCAAGTTCAGATTTTAGGTATTAGAAGACATAGGTTTTTACTTGGAATCTCTTCTAATGTTGTGTAAATAGGGAGAATTTTTTTTGGCAGATCATACAATAGACTCTTTGCTGAATGTTTCCTTATTTTATTTTGTAAGTGGGATGTAGAGGTTAATTTAACTTTGGATTAAAAGTAAGCATTAACACCCAAAAAAAAGGAAAAAGAGAAGCTGTTTTGATAAAGTTTTGCAGTCTAGTCTACTTTAAGGTCCATGTGAAGCTGTCTTTATCTACTCATCTCTTTTTTCTTTTTTCTTTTGGTGCCTTTTCTCTTTTCTCCTTTCCTTTGTTCTTGGCTATTGATCTTTGTCACAGAAATATAATTTTACTTTTATATAATTTTTGCAGCCATATTCTCATGTCAAGTGGTATATGACTTTTTCAAAGAGAGAGGAGAGAGAGAGAGAGACTAGAAGTACTTGAATAGAGTGTTGTGGAAGAGAGTTTTAATTGCCAGATATCAGGTTGGGGATAAATGTCGTTTCGCAATATAGTCCGTGATGTTAGGGATGGTTTTGGGAGCTTATCCAGGCGAAGCTTTGACGTCAGGGTGTCGGGTCATCACAGGGAAAATCACAAGGTTCATTTCATGAGTTGAATGACCAACCCATCATTATACAGAACAGTCGATGGGCTAATCTACCCCTGAGCTACTGTATGATGTAATTAAAAGGTTGGAGGAGAGTGAAAGCACATGGCCAGGTCGAAAACATGTTGTTGCATGCTCTGCTGTTTGCAAGTCATGGAGAATTATGTGCAAGGATATTGTTAGGAATCCGGAGTTCTGTGGGAAGCTTACTTTTCCAGTTTCTTTGAAGCAGGTATTATAGTCTCTCTCTCTCTGTGTTTTCCCTAGATGAAGGAGCAAGTTTAGTTAAATCCCCTCTCTTTCTGACATCATTCTTTTATAAAATTTACTGAAATTTTGTATGTGCTGTGTTCTTATTCATAATTTTTTTTTGTTATTTCATCGTAATAGTTGTATGACTTATTTTGTAGTGTTGGGGAAAAATATAGCTAGTAGTATTAGGGAAATATATAGCTAAGTCTTGCTCTTTTTCTTTTCAGCCAGGGCCTCGTGATGGGGCTATTCAGTGCTTCATCAAAAGGGACAAGTCTAATTTGACGTACCACCTTTTCCTGTGTCTTAGCCCTGGTGAGTATTTCTTCAAACTTTTGATAGGCTCAATTTGCGTGTTCGTTGATGTTCCACTAGTGCTTATCTTTTTTACATGTACATAATTAAGTATATAGCAAAACTAATTGCCTTTGGTGATTGTCTCCCTCGGTACTTTATTAATATACTTTTTACTTATTTAAAACAAATTGTCTTTGATGATTGTCAATTTTTCATTGTAGGACATTATTTTATATGCTACTACGATTTACTTGAAAATGCTTACTCATGCAATTGCTCTATCCTATACTTCTTTAGTTATATAAATAACTATAAGTGTTTTCATGAACTTACGGGGCACAATACATCACCAGACCCGAGGCTATGTTCAGTTGTTAATGCACATGAATGTTATTATCAAATTCTTGTCATTTAGAAGAGGAAAAAAAACTGTCTTATTTTCCTTTTATTCATGATATTGAATCATTTATTTAAATGTTTATATAATATTCTGTTGGAGGCACCGGATGAATGATTATTTTTTGAAATGATATGTTAAATTTTATTTTCATGCATCACAAATGTTCTATTTCTTTATTCTGAATGTACTGATGTTTTACGTTCTTATTCCATACTGCAGCTTTGCTAGTTGAAAATGGGAAATTTCTTCTATCTGCAAAAAGAACTCGGCGAACTACTTGCACAGAGTATGTTATCTCCATGGATGCAGACAACATTTCAAGATCAAGCAGCACATATATTGGAAAGCTGAGGTAAGCTTAATAGAGATGCAATATCCGTTCAGTTCTCCAATGTTTTTGGCTTCATTACTTCAAATTTTCCTCTGCATAACTCTTAGAAGCATTATTTTATGAAGTAAAGCAAACACACCTGAAAGAGAAAGTCACCTTTTAGAAGTCCGACACCGTTCTAAAAAAAAACAATATCTAATACCTTAATAAGGCATTCTTACATAAACAGAGAAACATAGTCAATGCAATGAATTAAGGGAAACCACTTAAATATTTTTTATTTTTTAGGAAAACAACTTATTCTAATCAGTGAGTGATATTTGTGGAATCTATCAGATCTCTCTTGCTCTCTCACTTCCCATCAGTTCTCTTGAAAGAAAACGGAGACTAAGAATTTCCCTACTTGGTACTCAGAACTCAGAAAACTAGTTGAATTTGCAAATCATTTTTCTTTTTATTAGTAAAGGTGAGTATGAATTTTAGCTTCAAAACATATGTGATAATCATTACTCTTACATATATAGACCTAATTAGATTGGATTGAGAGATGGAAAACTTCTGTACCTCCTAAGGTTTTGGGATACAGAAAGTTAATTCATCCATCCCATCATACATTTCCCAGTCAACATTGTGCATAAATTACAGGGTAAAAGATGACCACGGATTCTGTGAATGCCCCACACTTTTAAGAGAATGAGCAAATTAGGTATAATATGTTGTGGGAAGTTCACATTTGTGTTTCTGTATTTTCTAGAAGGGTAATATAATCCATTTCAAATGAATTGTAATGTTTTTGTGATGGTGACAAATGTTTTAGGACAAACATAATGGAAAGTAAGATACGTAAATGGGACGGAACCTTGATTTTCGGAAATTATATAGCATTTATTAGAAAGTCTGAAAATAGGTACAGATAGATAGGTACTTTGACAGCCCCCCCACCCCCCACCCCACCCCACCCCAACACACTTTTTTTCACTGGGAAAACTTCTTAGTTAATTTTGACCCCCCTTAATTATTTAAAAGATTATCTAAATTCAATTATTTTCAACCAAAGTTTAACTCAAGGAAAGGAATGAAAGTATAAAAATTTAGATTACATATATAATGTATTTACTGAACCCCCTGAACGAAAATCTTGGCTCTGCCCTTGGCTGCCTGGTCCCAAGTAATAGACACGTGTTAAACTTCGGTTTCACATCTTCAGTTGATTAATTTGCAATCTTTATTTATGATTCAACTGATATGCTATTTATTTTATTTCATCAAATCTATGTTTTGTTTCCTTACTTTTTTGTATGTTCATGAATCTTCTTCGAACCTTGATGGGCTAAAGGTTTCTTCAGTTTGCTGATTCAGTTACTTTTACCCATTTAAGTACGGAATTTTGTCTTTTAGTCTTTATCATCAAAATAACAAATTTTCCTAATTGTTAACATCAAATTCTGTTACCTGTATCAGATCAAATTTCCTTGGCACAAAATTTATAATATACGACACACAGCCTCCACATACATGCACCCATATTCCCCACCAGGCCGATCAAGCCGCAGATTCTATTCCAAAAAAGTCTCCCCAAAAGTCCCAACCGGCAGCTACAACATAGCTCACATCACATACGAGCTAAACGTTCTCGGAACACGTGGTCCAAGAAGGATGCACTGCATCATGCACTCGATCCCCATCTCATCACTTGAGGTTGGTGGCACCGTTCCCGGGCAACCAGAGCTTCTGCCCCGATCTCTCGATGACTCATTCCGAAGCATTTCCTTCTCAAAGTCTATCGACCACTCTGTCGAGTTCAGCAGCTCGCGATTTTCTGAAATTAACACTGCTTGCAACGAGGGCGATGATGGAAAGTCAAAACCCTTGATTCTTAAAAACAAGGCTCCAAGATGGCATGAACAGTTACAGTGCTGGTGCCTGAATTTCCGAGGACGAGTGACAGTAGCTTCTGTCAAGAACTTTCAGTTGATTGCTTCCACACAGCCACCAACCACAACTGCACCACCAACTGCGCAGCCAGCTCCACCAGAGCATGATAAAGTCATCTTGCAGTTCGGAAAGGTTGGGAAAGACATGTTTACCATGGATTATCGGTATCCCTTGTCTGCATTTCAGGCTTTTGCAATTTGTTTAAGCAGCTTTGATACCAAATTGGCTTGTGAATAAAAGATTAAACAAGAAGGGCGAGAAAAGAAATCAACTTTAGTGGGTAAGAAAATTGCATAAGAGAGGAACAGCATGTCTTCTGTATATTCATTTTCTTCTTAATTTTTTCGACCCCCTTTTCTTGGCACTAGAGTTGGAGTTTCTTCTTAATGTCATTATGTTGCTGTAAACTCCATTGTGACAGTGGCCCTATTCAGATTGTGGGGCTTATTAAATCTTGCTGATATGCTCTTTGCCTCTCAGTTGAATCCAGCATAGGCTTTTTGCCATTACTAGTTCACTGAATATCATGCTTTCATAAATTACTTTCAAAAAGCAAAAGAGTAGAACTATAATCAAATATAAGCAGCATTTTGGCTATATTGCAAGCTTGTCAGAAATCTCTGTTACACACACATGGTAACACAACTAATTTACCTTTTCAATTTGTTAAAAAATTATGAAATTAAAAGTCAATACAGAAAATTAACAACTAAGAAATATGGTTTGTTCGTTTTTTTGATTTTTCAAGGTATTTCCAGGCTTACATTTTTAGCTTCTTCAAGTCGAAACGGAGACCTTTGCTTGCATCTACAAGGGCTCGAAAATGATTAACAAGCTGTGAAAGGCCTTTAGAGGGTCTTGCAGGGGTAAAAGAGTGAAGGCAAGCGGTGAAAGGCCTTTAGAGGGTCTTGCAGGGGTTAAAGAGTGAAGGAACTGAAGAACCTTTGCTTGTAAAGAAAAAGGGTTGTCTTTATCTTTTGCAGAAAAGCAATGTCCGTGTCTGGTGCATGTAATCACATAAACTTTAAGCTGGATTTTAGGTATTTTGATATGACAAAATAAGGCACTGAGCAAGGTTACTAGACACTAGATAGACAATATGGGACAACACATTAGAGAGGTATGAGATGATAGGCTAACCGAGAGAATTTTATTATTATTATTATTTAGAAAGATTTTTTAAAGTCAATTTATGACATTTAAAAATAATTTGATCATTGTCAATATGTATTTTCTTTTTTTGTTTGTGGAGTAATTCTCTACTACTAATCTTCTCCCAAATTTCTTCTAGGGTTTTCGACAGAGGGCCTTAGAAGAGCAGTTGGTGTATTTGTTTAAAGTGTGACAATTATATTTTAATTTCCTCCTCAGGCCTGACCTAATAATTTTTTTAAGCCCACTGCCATTAAATAGCTAGGCTGCAGCATGTGTTTACATTTTTATGGCTTTGCTAGTCTACATCTTTCTTTATTATGTTCGATCGATCTTTATAATCTCAATTATATGGACTACTTGTAGCATATAATGTGGTTCAAACAAGTTTGGAAGATCAGATTCGTATTTATCAATTAGGATAAGTTCAGATACGAGGTTGGAATTGAATGACTTATTCTTAAAAAATTGTGTTTGATTACAATCGGAATGGAATGGAATGGAATGAACCATTCACATTCCTCTCAAATTTATGAATTGTATTCATTGTGAGAGAGTATGGAATAACTCATTTCAGCCGAAATGGAATGGAATAGAATGAATTATTTCACTCTCCATTCCACTCCATTCCATTCTCTTATCTATTCTATTCATTCACACATTCCATTCTTTCAATCAAAACAATAAATAATAGTACCAAGGGAAAAGATAATCTAAATCAGAACAATGTAGTTAACTTTTTATATAAAATTTATAATTAAAGATTTTTTTATAAAATTTTAAATTGAAAATTTTAACTTAATGGGATAAAATTAAGTCCTTTTATTAAGTAACTTTAGTTAAGCCTGACTAAGACATGCCTTATATAACATTTTCCCTAATACTAATATTTTTTTATTTAATTAGATGCTCACAAATGCTCAACAAACTGAAAATAATACTAAAATATTAAATTTAAAATTTATTACCTGCACTCACTTTTTATTTTAAAATAAAAACTTTGCTTTTTCTAATTTATACCATGCACTCAATTTTTATATTTGTGTTGGTGGAATTAACCAAAAAACTAACCTCAATAAAAGATATGGAATTTTTTTTAAAACTACTCCATGAAATTAACCAAGTTGTGTTGATAAAGAGAACTAAATCATAAAGTTGCATGGAACAAAGACAACAAGTTCAAAAGTAATATTAGAATTGATTTACATAAATATACCAAAATGGCAAAATCTTGTAATCTTTCTCTCACTTTTGATGGAAATGAAACATTCATTTTTGGTTCTTGACTTCTAATAGTTTTCTTTTAATTTTGGTCATCTTTTTGTTTCCATTGTCTAGTTTGCTATCATATTATAATTTTGATGGCTTTGTTATTAAAGAGATTTTGTTTTATTTACTTTTATTTTTATTTTTCTTTCTTCTTCATTCCTTTTTTAATGTGCACCCAACAAATGGTATTGTTATAGAGTTATAAATTCATGATTAGTAATTATTAAAGACGCCCAAATAATAATATTTTAATTTTTATACGGTTGGATCATGTTATATATTGTGAAAAATTTTAACTGAATTATAATTTTAACGTATGTGTATACATGATATAGGCCCAAGTGCAAGAAATCAGGCCCAAATCTGTTAAGCCTAAAGGCTGTCCGTTTGGAGTGCTTTCAAATTCATTTTACCCAATTATAATATTTTACAATATCCTATTCCAACCCTTGTCAACCTTTGAGTTGTGAGTCTAATAACTTTGAATATATATATATATATATATATATATATATATATATATATATATATATATATATATAGAGAGAGAGAGAGAGAGAGAGAGAGGAAGACCTGGCAAACGGGCGAGCCCAGCCCAAATGGGCCGGGTTGACAACGGATCGGGCCAAAATGACCCAATTTTTTTGGGCTGAAAATATGAGGCCCATGGCCCAGGTTAGGCTGGGCTGGGCCAGCCCGCAAGCTTCTTTTTTTTAACAAAACAATGTTTTTTTTTAGAATTGAACTCTAAACCTCCCCACTCCTTAAACAAATGCTCAAACCAACTGAACTACAAGAATTTTCATTTTAAAGTCACTATATACCTTAACTTAAATTGTAACCGAAAATTGGAACTTTTAATATTCAAGAAAAAACAAAAACAATATAATACTCCTTTGCTGTCAAAATACATGAGAAAAATATTTTCTCATTTTGTTTCAAAATAAATGAGCAAAATAAATTTTATCTACTCTCAGCTTCAAATTAATTCCCGAGGTTGAAGAAATTAATAGTTGTTCTCTACTTGTTTTATAAAGGCAGTTCAAGATCAAATTAATATTATAACCTACTTGTTCTCTACTTGTTTTAAAATTATAGGCAGTTCAAGATCAAATTAATTTAAAATTAATATTATACTCATTTTAAAATACTCATTTGCCAGGTCTACTCATTTATCTTGACTTATTATTTCTAGAGATGCCTCTACATATAAAAAAAATATATATATAATTTTTTGTAGATAATCTATCTATATTGAATTGTAATAATTTATGATTAATGGAGATAAAAAATTTTCTTTTCTTAATTTTTTAATTTTTCTTATATTTTAAAATATAGGAGTAAAAGATTACTTCTAGTAAGACTTAACTCGATATATATATTTAAAAGTTATCAAATTAGGGGAAAAATTAAATTTAATGCATTCTTTGATAAATATCATGTAAAATTTAAAAATTAGTCAAATAGGGATTATCTGAAAATGACAAAAATAAATAAATATATTATTATTATTATTATTATTATTATTATTAAAAATAGAATTAAGAGTTCAATCTCATTCCCATACTCTAAACATGTAAGTGACTTTATAATAAAAAAGTCTTGTAGTTTAGTTGGTTTGAACATTTGTTTAAGCATTATGGGAGGTTTAGAGTTCAATTCTCAAGTATAGCACTATGTTATTTTTTTTAAAAAAAATCCCACGGGCCGAGCCAAAATAGCCCAAGTTTTCATGGGCTAAAAAAGTTAAGCCCAAAGTCTAATTTTTACGGGTCAGCCCGGCCCGGCCTGCGGGCCTGGGCCAATTTTGCTTGGTCTATATATATATATATATATATATATATATATATATATATATATATATATATATATATATATATATTAATTCCCCCCGAACTATGAAACTATTAATTAGACGTTGAAGTTTTTAGTCAACTGATTAGTTACTTTTATAGATTATAATATTATATATTCAAAATATTATATTGTGGTTTATGAGATTAATTAGTTTGAAAGAAGGAATTCTAACAACAACAAAAAATAGAAGAAGAGGGATTTGATAATTTTGATAGGATCCAATTTTTTTTGGATTTTTTAGCTTTTTATTTTTAATTATTTTACAGATAGAATTGCTACCACCTTTTTCTGTCTCACTTTGATGATAAAACTGTTAGAAATGGTATTTGAAACATTAAATATTAGAGCATTTTGAGGCTCAATTTAATGTGGGACCGACACTCCAAATGTAAACTTTTATAAATAAAGATGAATTTTCTATAAATATCATTTTTGAATATTATGGAGTTAATTTGATATAATGTTAGTTGGGGGTAATATTTATAAATTTTACAAAGTACGCAAGTTGTTATATAATATTCGATTGGTCGGGGAATATTCGTTTTAACAGGGAATATTCTTACAACGACACAATCATTGGTGGACCCCACAACGGAATTATTGTCGGATTGAGAAAACGACAAAAATATTTTATTAAAAATAACGGCAGAAGTTTTACCATTGTTACTGTTGAACTACTCGGTAGTAAAAGTACAGTAATACGTGTGGTTGCATAGTAGCACACGGTATTGATTATTAATGCTTATGTGAGAAGTCACTCAGTTTGATTTCATTATTGTCAGTTAATAATATGAATTATTTAGCGATAATGACGTTTTGTTTTATTCGTATTATTAACGTAATAAAACAGAAACATCTTTTTATATAAAACAAAATACTTTATTAAAGTTATTCTATAAATATAATATATTATATTTTATTTAAAAGATTTTTCTTTAAATATGGACCGTCAGATTAAAGTAATCAATCTGGACCGTTCATAGATTAGTTACTATGCATTCTATTTTTCTATAAATAGCAGCTCATTCCTTCATTATTTCTTACGAATTCACTGAACTCTAGAGAGAGAAACTATAGAGAGAAACTATAGAGAGAGAGAAGAAGAGTATTCTGCTACTTAACTACTTCCTTATTTCAGCTCTTCTTTAAAACGGTAAGGGGTGTTATTCTTTCTTATTCATGAAGAGAACTGTTGTTATTCCATTTCTTATTATTCTGTTGGAATAACCTGTATACGCGGTCTACCCTATACTTGGTGACATTCTTCTATTATTCTGTTGGAACATCCTGTCTGTGTGTTTTACACCGGACCTGGTTCCGTTTTTATTATTATTCTGTTGGAACATCCTGTCTGTGTGTTTTACACCGGACCTGGTTCCGTTATTATTATTATTCTGTCGGAATATCCTGTCTGTGCATTTACGCCGGACCTGGTTCCATTATTTATTATTCTGTTGGAATAACCTGTCTGTGCGGTCTATCGCATGCATGGTGATTTCTTTTGTTATTCCATTCTTTATTATACTCAGTTGGTTAAGTTTTGACTTCTATACTCCATGAAATTTGTGGAATATCCTTGACATTTGCGCTTCATCTAGTATCTATTCATGAAAATATTCTCCTGATCATTCTTGAATTTTACTCCACAATGCAGTATCATGTTGACAATTTGGACGTTGTTAATTCTTGGATAAATTAATTCTTGAACTTGTTTTATTGAATTCTTATATCATTGTCATCATCCTCATGTTTATAAAATGTTGAAAGTCATCTGTGGCCTGTAGTGCATAGATGGACTTGGTATGATTATGACCAGGGATTATTCGGTGTAATCATGACCGTAATGTTACAAATGATGTGGTAAAAGTCCTCATTGGCCCGTAGTGCATTGATGGACAGTTGTTGGCATGATCATGACCATTAATGAATATACGAATATCCTTGGCCGTAGTGCAGGGGTGATTCGATGATGTGGATTATTTTATTAAGCTGAGTCTCAGCGATCACAGTGTTGGAAAATCTTTTAAATCATAAAAGATAGTAGAGTTTATTTTCTACTTGACTCTTTTAATGGATTGCTTGTTCCGCTGCAGTTAAACTTGATGTCTATTATATTTTATCAGTTTAACATTGTTGAAGGCTAATGATAATTTATTCTGCATTATCTTAGTCATAATATTTCTTACTGGGCTAGTTGAGCTCACCCTTTCTTTCACTGTTCTCTTCAGGAAATGAGAACGTAGCTGGGGCAAGTCGGGAAACGGAGTGATGGTCCGAATGATAGTATTAGTTAGTAGTCCTCACTATTCTATGTAATGGTGTGTTAATAAATGTAATGAGGACTCCTTTTGAGTATGAATACTCTCTAGAAGATAATATTTGTATTCAAACTCACAGTTTATGTTTTGTCGTATTGTACACGACAGTTGTATTAGTAAGTTGTATTTGTATTTTGTACTATGTATCTGACGACCCAAGATGGGTGATGTATACCTAATTTTGGGGGCGTCACAGTTGGTATCAGAGCTTAGGGATATGATCCCTGGCTAAGATGTGAGAATAGAACTAGGAGGGGAGAGACGGGGAATTCCTTCGCTAGTATGACCTACCTAAGTTTATTTGCATGGTATTTAATTGGTCGGTCATAATATAAGGATAATATATGACATATCAATTAACTTTTATTTTGTGGCAGTATCTGAAAATGGCATCTGAGAATGTTGAGAATAGCAATGGAGCACAGGCGATTATTGATTCACCACATATCAATAATCAGGATAATGTGCATCAGGAAGGTGACAATCCTCATGCAAACAACAACACTGACCAGATGATGAATGACGGAATGTTCAGAGGTTTTATGCAATTCATGCAACAACAGGTGAAAGCGGCTCCTGTCCACAACGTAGGTGGAAATACTGGAAACTCTCAGGCGGTCACCGCTAAACAGTTTAAGGAGCTGGGACCACCGGAGTTTAAGGGAGAACCCAAACCACTTGTAGCTGAAACATGGATAAAGCAGATCACCAAGATATTTGATGTCTTGGGTTGCTCCGAGGAGCAAAAGGTTCCCTTTGCCGCCTTTATGTTGCGAGGAGAGGCAGATTACTGGTGGGAATCGATAAAGCGTACTCAACCTGCCGCACTGAAGATGTCCTGGGAGAAGTTCCAAGAGCTGTTTAACGACAAATACTTTTTCGAGAGTATTCGTCACATGAAGGAGGTGGAGTTCATCAAATTGGAGCAGAATAATATGACCGTGTCGCAGTACGAGGCAAAATTTGCGGAGTTATCCCGGTTTGCGTCCCACCTGGTGGATAATGAAGAAAGAATGACGCGGATGTTTTTAAGAGGTTTGAAGCCGGAGATACGTCAACATCTTGTTTCTCATAAACTGTGTTTGTATTCAGATGTTGTAAATAGGGCTCAGTTGGTGGAGCGCGATAACGAGACAACGCAACCAAAAGAGAGCAGCCGGCAAAATGATAATACCAGTGAGAGCAGTCATCGAAGCGGTGACAACAAGCGTGGAGGGAATCAACAGGCCAGAAATGGTAACCACTTCGGTGGTAATCAGGGCCAAAACAATAAGAATGGGCATTTCAAGAAGAGGAGATTCAACAATGATGGAAAGACGTCAGCACCAGCACCTGTCGTTAAGGAAGGAGAACGACCACCTATCATATGTTTCAAATGCGGAGGGGAGGGGCACATCAGTCCAAACTGCGCGATGCCGTCCAAAGCATGTTATAATTGTGGAAGAGAAGGTCATTTAGCCCGATTTTGTCGTTTACCGAAGACAAATTCAGCTAGGATGGAGGCACCAAAGGCCGTCCCAGAAAAGTCAAAACCGGTTGTGCAAGGGAGAGCGTTTGTTGTGAACTCCCAGAGAGCAAGGAACCCGAATGAGGTCATCACGGGTAAGCTTATCATAAACTCTAACGAAGTCTATACTTTATTTGATACCGGTTCTACCCATTCTTTTATTTCTCCTACTTGCGCTCATCGATTAAATTTGATTCCGGAGAAATTAGACTTTGACTTAGCAGTTGAAACTCCATTGGGAGAAACCTTCATTACATCCACGGTTTATAAGTCTTGTTTGGTTCAAGTTGGTACCCACACATTACCTGTCGATCTGATTTCATTAAAAATACTTGCATTTGACGTGATTCTAGGGATTGATTGGTTAACTACTCATCATGCAAAAATTGATTGTTTTCGTAAGGTTGTTAGCTTCATATTCCTAATCGACCTATTATGCGAATTCAAGCAACCAAACCATTAAAATCAATCGCTGTCATCTCAAGCCATAAAGCTATTCGTTTATTGAAAAACGGATGTCAAGCTTTCTTAGCTCATGTCACGGATCTAAACAAAAATACGTCAGCTTTGAATGATATTTCTGTTGTTAATAAATTTCCTGACGTATTTCCCGAAGAACTTCCTGGCCTACCCCCAGAGCGTGAAATTGAATTTTGTATCGACCTTGAACCCGGTACAAAACCCATTTCCAAAGCCCCATATCGAATGGCTCCTATTGAACTTCAGGAGTTAAAGACCCAACTGCAGGAATTGTTAGACATTGGTTTTATTCGTCCTAGTACTTCTCCTTGGGGTGCTCCTGTTCTGTTCGTGAAGAAGAAAGATGGGAGTATGCGACTTTGTATTGATTATCGGGAGTTGAATCATGTCACCATCAAAAATAGGTACCCATTGCCACGTATTGATGACCTGTTTGACCAGTTGCAAGGAGCACAATTCTTTTCAAAGATCGATCTTCGTTCTGGATATCATCAGCTGAAGGTTAGAACTGAGGATATTCCAAAGACTGCCTTCAGAACTCGGTATGGGCATTATGAATTCTTAGTTATGTCTTTTGGATTGACTAATGCTCCTGCTGCCTTCATGGATATGATGAACAGGGTATTCAAGGAATATTTGGATCACTTTGTGGTCGTCTTTATCGATGACATCCTTGTTTATTCCAAAAGCCGTGAAGATCATGAGCAACACTTGAGGTTGGTACTCCAAAAGCTTCGTGAATACAAACTTTATGCCAAGTTGAAGAAATGCGAGTTCTGGCTGGAAGAGGTAGCATTCCTTGGGCACGTAGTATCAAGTCGTGGAATATCGGTTGACCCGGCAAAGATTGAAGCTATTCAAAGCTGGGAGCAACCTAAATCAGTGACCGAAGTACGTAGCTTTCTTGGTTTAGCTGGTTATTATCGGAGATTCGTGGAAGGATTTTCTCGAATCGCTACTCCATTAACTCAGCTGACTCGGAAAGATACAAAGTTTGGTTGGAGCGAAGAATGTGAGCAGAGTTTTCAAGAACTCAAGAGGAGACTCATTTCAGCACCTGTTCTAACAATACCATCTGGCTCGGAGGGATTTGTCATCTACAGTGATGCTTCGAGCAAAGGGTTGGGATGCGTTCTCATGCAACATGGAAAAGTCATAGCCTATGCATCAAGACAACTCAAGGAATATGAGAGAAATTATCCTACTCATGATCTAGAGTTGGCAGCTGTTGTCTTTGCACTTAAAATTTGGAGGCATTACTTGTATGGGGAGAAAGTGGAGATCTTTACGGATCATAAAAGCCTCAAATATTTCTTCACTCAAAAGGAACTCAACATGCGACAACGACGTTGGCTTGAACTGTTGAAAGATTATGATCATACCATTCAATACCATCCTGGAAAAGCGAACGTGGTAGCTGACGCATTGAGTAGAAGATCATATGCGGGTACAAGTGCAATATTAACAACGCAAAGGCCCATTTTGTGTGACTTGCAAAGGATGGAGATAGAGTTAAAGACTCCAGGGACCCATGTGATGATGGCGAATATACGAGTAGAACCAACTTTAATCGATAAAGTTAAAGCTGCTCAAGCTACAGACCTGGAGCTGATGCGTATGAGGAAGAAAGTGCAAGAAGGTGCTATGCCGGAAGCAAGAATCGATGAAGAAGGAATACTTCGAGTCAACTCCAGACTTTGTGTTCCTAACAACCCTGATTTAAAGTATGAAATCATGATGGAGGCGCACAACACACCGTTTGCAATCCATCCTGGAAGTACCAAAATGTATCATGATCTTCGTCATACATTTTGGTGGAGCAATATGAAGAGAGAGATAGCGCTGTTTATCTCAAGGTGTCTAACTTGTCAACGAGTCAAAGCGGAGCATCAAGTACCAAAAGGTCCATTGCAACCACTTGAAATTCCAGAATGGAAGTGGGAGCACATTACCATGGATTTCGTTACCGGTCTTCCTAGGGTTTCTCAAGGTATTGATGCGATTTGGGTCATTGTTGATAGATTGACCAAGTCTGCTCATTTCTTACCGATACGAGAAACTTATACACTTGAACGTCTTGCTCGTATGTACATAAACGAGATTGTAAGACTGCATGGTATGCCAGTATCCATAGTTTCTGATCGAGACCCAAGATTCACTTCACGATTTTGGGTTAGTTTACAAAAAGCTATGGGCACGGATTTACGATTTAGTTCGGCATATCATCCTCAGACGGACGGACAATCAGAGAGGACTATTCAAACTCTAGAAGATTTATTAAGACTCTGTGTCTTTGACTTCAAGGGAAGTTGGGACAAGTTCTTACCATTGGTGGAGTTTTCCTACAACAACAGTTATCAAGCAAGTATTGGCATGGCTCCATTCGAAGCATTGTATGGAAGAAAATGTCGTTCTCCAGTATGCTGGGATGAGGTGGGTGAAGCAACGTTGTTGGGACCGGAGTTGGTACGTATGACTACAGAAAAGATTCAAACGATCCGACAACGTATAAAAACCTCACAAGATCGACAAAAGAGTTATGCTGATCTTCATCGAAAGGACGTGAAATTTGATGTAGGAGATCATGTGTTCTTACGTGTTGCTCCATGGAAAGGAGTTACGAGATTTGGAAAGAGAGGAAAGCTCAATCCTCGATTCATCGGTCCATTTTTAATCCTCGATCGAGTAGGAACTGTGGCTTATAGACTCGCTTTACCGCCAAGTATGTCTCGTGTTCATAACGTTTTTCACATATCCATGTTACGCAAATATGTGGAAGACCCGAACCACATTATTGAGTTAGAACCGGACGAAATAGCGGAGGATTTGACGTATGAAGAAGTTCCTGTTCAAATCTTGGATAAGAAGGAACATATTCTACGCTCCAAGGTTATACCTCAAGTCAAAGTTTTGTGGAGAAACCACGATGTTGAGGAAATGACTTGGGAGTTAGAATCTGAAATGAAATCAAGGTATCCTTACCTCTTCGACATACCAGGTACGTACCCTAATTTCGAGGGCGAAATTTCATAAGAAGGGAAGGTTGTAAGACCCCAACTTTTATAAATAAAGATGAATTTTCTATAAATATCATTTTTGAATATTATGGAGTTAATTTGATATAATGTTAGTTGGGGGTAATATTTATAAATTTTGCAAAGTACGCAAGTTGTTATATAATATTCGATTGGTCGGGAAATATTCGTTTTAACAGGGAATATTCGTACAACGACACAATCATTGGTGGACCCCACAACGGAATTATTGTCGGATTGAGAAAACGACAAAAATATTTTATTAAAAATAACGGCGGAAGTTTTACCATTGTTACTGTTGAACTACTCGGTAGTAAAAGTACAGTAATACGTGTGGTTGCATAGTAGCACACGGTATTGATTATTAATGCTTATGTGAGAAGTCACTCAGTTTGATTCCATTATTGTCAGTTAATAATATGAATTATTTAGCGATAATGACGTTTTGTTTTATTCGTATTATTAACGTAATAAAACAGAAACATCTTTTTATATAAAACAAAATACTTTATTAAAGTTATTCTATAAATAGAATATATTATATTTTATTTAAAAGATTTTTCTTTAAATATGGACCGTCAGATTAAAGTAATCAATCTGGACCGTTCATAGATTAGTTACTATGCATTCTATTTTTCTATAAATAGCAGCTCATTCCTTCATTATTTCTTACGAATTCACTGAACTCTAGAGAGAGAAACTATAGAGAGAAACTATAGAGAGAGAGAAGAAGAGTATTCTGCTACTTAACTACTTCCTTACTTCAGCTCTTCTTTAAAACGGTAAGGGGTGTTATTCTTTTTTATTCATGAAGAGAACTGTTGTTATTCCATTTCTTATTATTCTGTTGGAATAACCTGTATACGCGGTCTACCCTATACTTGGTGACATTCTTCTATTATTCTGTTGGAACATCCTGTCTGTGTGTTTTACACCGGACCGGGTTCCGTTTTTATTATTATTCTGTTGGAACATCCTGTCTGTGTGTTTTACACCGGACCTGGTTCCATTTTTATTATTATTCTGTTGGAACATCCTGTCTGTGTGTTTTACACCGGACCTGGTTCCGTTTTTATTATTATTCTGTCGGAATATCCTGTCTGTGCGTTTACGCCGGACCTGGTTCCATTATTTATTATTCTGTTGGAATAACCTGTCTGTGCGGTCTATCGCATGCATGGTGATTTCTTTTGTTATTCCATTCTTTATTATACTCAGTTGGTTAAGTTTTGACTTTTATACTCCATAAAATTTGTGGAATATCCTTGACATTTGCGCTTCATCTAGTATTTATTCATGAAAATATTCTCCTGATCATTCTTGAATTTTACTCCACAAAGTAGTATCATTTTGACAATTTGGACGTTGTTAATTCTTGGATAAATTAATTCTTGAACTTGTTTTATTGAATTCTTATATCATTGTCATCATCTCATGTTTATAAAATGTTGAAAGTCATCTGTGGCCTGTAGTGCATAGATGGACTTGGTATGATTATGACCAGGGATTATTCGGTGTAATCATGACCGTAATGTTACGAATGATGTGGTAAAAGTCCTCATTGGCCCGTAGTGCATTGATGAGCAGTTGTTGGCATGATCATGACCATTAATGAATATACGAATATCATTGGCCGTAGTGCAGGGGTGATTCGATGATGTGGATTATTTTATTAAGCTGAGTCTCAGCGATCACAGTGTTGGAAAATCTTTTAAATCATAAAAAATAGTAGAGTTTATTTTCTACTTGACTCTTTTAATGGATTGCTTGTTCCGCTGCAGTTAAACTTGATGTCTATTATATTTTATCAGTTTAACATTGTTGAAGGCTAATGATAATTTATTCTGCATTATCTTAGTCATAATATTTCTTACTGGGCTAGTTGAGCTCACCCTTTCTTTCACTGTTCTCTTCAGGAAATGAGAACGTAGCTGGGGCAAGTCGGGAAACGGAGTGATGGTCCGAATGATAGTATTAGTTAGTAGTCCTCACTATTCTATGTAATGGTGTGTTAATAAATGTAATGAGGACTCCTTTTGAGTATGAATACTCTCTAGAAGATAATATTTGTATTCAAACTCACAGTTTATGTTTTGTCGTATTGTACACGACAGTTGTATTAGTAAGTTGTATTTGTATTTTGTACTATATATCTGACGACCCAAGATGGGTGATGTATACCTAATTTTGGGGGCGTCACACCAAAAATGTCGGGTCTATGCACCTATACGTTCTCCTCCGCGAGGAGTATAACGTGGTATACTTATTTGTTCAAATTCATTAGGAATTGAATGAGAAAATTGACTTTAAAGTCTCCTACTTGATATGTTGTAAATTGCATAGTCCCACATAGGATGTGTGAAGAAAATGTGAAGAATTTATATATAGAATGTTTGCTCAATGGGAAGGGCCCCAAGGGGCACCCAACTTTTGTGGAAGGGAGAGGACTTAGCCAAGGCTTGGTTCAAACCCACACGCGCGCCATTGCCGTCCGGTCGGGCGGGCCAGGCTGGGTTCGGGGTCGGGTCGGGTCATGATATATATAACTTTTTGGACAAAATCTGTTTAGCATTATATTATCATTTCCTCTCTCCCCGTTCTGTTTCTACAATTCCCGTTCTGCAGTATATTAAGTCCCGTTCTGTTTCTGTAAATCCCGTTTTGCAATATATATCCCGTTCCCGTTCAGCAAAATTTTCCCGTTCCGTACTGCAATCTTTTTCCCATTTCTGTGTAAGTATACATGCATTATTTTTCATGCATCATTTCTATAAGTTCAGTACATAACATAGAAATTGGTTTGATGTGTTCTTAATTTTGAAATGCTTCTAATTAAGAACTGAAAATCCGTTTTATCTTGGGAAGCAATTATTCAATTAATCCTTAGCACCTGTGAGGGAATAAATTTGCTTTAAAGAGACTTTGTGAATTCAAAGGACTCAGATTTATTTATTAATATTTTATGTGTTATATATATATATATATATATATATATATATATATATATATAAAAATTATGTTCTGTTTTATCATATTTATATATATATTAAATAATACTATATATTACAGATAACAATTTTAAAGCAAATTTATATTTTCTGTAATTATAGTATTGTTTTATGTGAACAGAAAATCGGTTTTTAGAACAAATTTATTTTCTGTAGATATAGTATTCTGTAGAAACAGTGTTTTAACAAAATATTAATTCACAGAATATTCATTGCATACTAATACATAGTATTCTGTTATTAATTATATATTACATGTTAAATAATTTATATATTATGTTATTATATATAAATTACATGTTAATAAATTGCATGTTAATATTCTGTTATTTTGTTATTGGTTAAATTTATATGAAAGAACAGTATTCATACATTATTGTCATCAGTATTGACATTGTGTATTCATATATAATACTTCACAGTAATTGATATACTGTTTGACTATAATAATATATTGTATTTATATGTAATACATTATTTAATGTTAAAAATATTCATGCATATTTTATAGTAATGATATATATATGTTGAATATTTTTATTTTATACTTTTAAAGGATGCTTAGTTTTGATATCATTTGATATATGCGATTACAAATTTGTTAAACAGAAATTTATAAACTTAGTTGTAAACAAAAGTTGGAAAATAGAAATTCTATAAATAGAATTTTCTGCGAAATAAAATTTTAAATAAATTTTCTACAACAGAATTTTTGTAAACAAAATTTGTTGTTTAAATTCTGTTAAATTTTGTACAACAGAAATTGGTTTTTGTTTATTGATAATTGTATTATTTGTATAACAGAAATGACATCTACTAGTACCATTCCTACCGTGAGTGTGTCTCATGGAGAAAAGCCTGAAAAGTTCAATAGAACTGATTTCAAGCGTTGGCAACAAAAGATGCTCTTCTATCTCACAATACTGAATTTGGCAAGGTTTCTACAAGAGGACTGTCCTACTCTTGTTGAAGGAGAAACTGACAAGGAAAAGGGCTGCAGTTGATGCATGGAAACATGTAGATTTTCTTTGCAGAAATTATGTAATGAATGGATTAAACAATACACTGTATAATGTGTACTGTACAATTCAAACTGCAAAGGAACTTTGGGAATCTTTAGACAAGAAATATAAAACTGAAGATGCTGGCATGAAAAAATTCGTAGTTGGTAGATTTCTTGACTATAAAATGGTAGATTCTAAAGCAGTTATCACTCAGGTTCAAGAATTACAAGTAATTCTACATGACATTCGTTCCGAAAGAATGTCATTAAGTGACTCATTCCAAGTTGCAGCAATGATTGAGAAACTTCCACCATCATAGAAAGACTTCAAGAATTATCTGAAGCATAAACGCAAAGAGATGAATCTTGAAGAACTGATTGTGCGACTTAGGATTGAAGAGGACAATCTACAATCTGAGAAGAAAAGTGGGAAGAATTTCATTGAAGCAAAGGCAAATGTTGTAGAACAAAGGCCAAACAACAACAAAAGAAAGCGTGAAGGCAAAGACACTTTTAAGGCCAAGAAGAAATTCAAAGGCAAATGCTTCAACTGTGGTATTCCAGGACATAAATCAAATGAATGTCGCAAGCCAAAGAAAGTCAAGAAAGAACAAAAGCCTCAAGCAAATGTGACAGAACTGGAAAAACTTTCTGAAAATGTTTCAGACATGAATCTTTGTGCAGTTATATCTGAATGTAACTTGGTAGGAAACCCCAAAAAATGGTACGTGGACACTGGGGCTACTCACCACATTTGTTCCAACAAATGGATGTTTTCTACTTACAAGCCAGTAGAAAACGATGATCAACTCTTCATGGGAAACTCCTCAAGTTCAAAGGTTCAAGGACGTGGAAATGTTGTACTAAAAATGACATCTGGCAAAGAACTGACTTTGAATGAAGTGCTTCATGTGCCAGATATTCGCAAAAATCTAGTTTCTGGGTCACTACTTAGCAAGAATGGTTTCAAGTTGGTGTTTGTGTCTGATAAATTTGTACTTACTAAAAATGATATGTTTGTAGGAATGAATGATGGGCTCTTTAAGATGAATGTTATGACTGTTGTACCAAAGTCAATTGATAATAATAAAATTAATTCTTCTGCTTACTTGTTAGAATCTTCAAATATATGGCATGCTAGATTAGGACATGTTAATTATAATACTTTGCGTAGATTAATTAATTTAGAGTTCTTGCCTAAATTTGATATTAATCTAAAACATAAATGTGAAATTTGTGTGGAATCAAAAATAACAAGATTACCATTTCATTCTGTTGAAAGAAAAACTGAACCTCTAGATTTAATTCACACAAATATATGTGACTTAAAGTTTGTGCAAACAAGAGGTGGAACAAAATATTTCATAACCTTTATTGATGATTGCATAAGATATTGTTATGTATATTTGCTAAGAAGTAAAGATGAGGCTGTAGAAATGTTTCAACTTTATAAAAATGAAGTTAAAAATCAACTTAGCAAAAAGATTAAAGCAATAAGAAGCGATAGAGGTGGTGAATATGAATCACCATTTGAAGAGATATGCTCTACTCATGGTATTATTCACCAAACTACCGCTCCTTATTCACCTCAATCTAATGGTATTGCTGAACGCAAGAACCGAATATTGAAAGAAATGTTGAATGCTATGTTAAACAGTTCTGGAGCACCTCAGAATTTGTGGGGGAAGCTTTGCTTTCTGCCAATTATATATTCTTAATAAAGTGCCTCATAAGAAAACTCATAAAACACCTTAAGAATTATGGAAAGGTCATAGACCTTGCTATAAATACTTAAGAGTATGGGGGTGTCTAGCAAAAGTGATGGTTCCTAAACCTAAAAAAGGTTAAGATAGGACCAAAAATAATTGACTGTGTATTCATTGGTTATGCAAATAACAGCAGTGCTTATCGCTTTCTTGTTCATAAATCTGAAATTTCTGATATTCATGTTAATACTTTTATTGAATCAAGAGATGCATCATTCTTTGAAAATATGTTTCCATATAATTTAAATCGTGATTCAAATTCAAACAAAAGACCTTTGGATGCTACTAGTAATAATCTTGAAAATATAGACAAAGAGTCTGTATTGGATGAACCTAGACGCAGCAAAAGAGCAAGGACTTCAAAGTCTTTTGGTCCAGATTTTCTAACATTTTTGTTAGAAAACGATCCTCAAACGTACAAGGAAGCAATTTCCTCTCTAGATGCTTCTCATTGGAAAGAAGCAATTAATAGTGAAATTGAGTCCATTATGCAAAATCATACATGGGAATTGGTGGACCTTCCACCTGGTTCCAAACCCTTAGGGTATAAATGGATCTTCAAAAAGAAGATGAAAGCTGATGGTTCAATTGATAAATATAAAGCAAGGCTTGTTGTTAAAGGCTATAGATAAAAGGAAGGATTGGATTATTTCGACACTTATTCACCTGTTACAAGAATTACATCTATTCGAATGTTAATAGCAATAGCATCTTTAAATAGACTTGAAATACATCAAATGGATGTAAAGACTGCATTTTTAAATAGTGAATTAGATGAAGAAATATATATGGAACAACCTGAAGGTTTCATAGCTCCTGGACAAGAGAGGAAAGTATGCAAACTTGTTAAATCCTTGTATGGATTAAAACAAGCACCAAAACAATGGCATGAGAAATTTGATAATGTTATGTTATCAAATGGATTTAAAATTAATGAATGTGACAAATGTGTTTATGTCAAAAGTACTCAAAAGGAATATGTCATTGTTTGTCTTTATGTGGATGATATGTTAATCATGGGTAGCAACAATGAAGTTATCAACTCTACCAAACGTATGTTGTCAAATAGGTTTGACATGAAAGACTTGGGGGTTGCTGATATAATATTAGGAATCAAGATTTCTAGAACATCTAATGGAATTATATTATCTCAAACTCATTATATTGAAAAAATACTTGAAAAATTTAAGAAGTATAATATAATTCTAAATAAGACCCTAGTTGATGTAAATCTTCATCTAGCTAAAAATGAAGGTGATAGCATATCTCAACTAGAATATTCTCGTATAATAGGCAGTTTAATGTATGTCATGAACTGTACTAGACCTGATATAGCTTATTCGGTAAGTAAGCTAAGTAGGTATACGAGTAATCCAGGTAAAGATCACTGGAAAGCAATTTTGAGAGTTTTAGGATATTTAAAACATACTCAAAAATATGGACTGCACTATACTAGATATCCAGCAGTATTGGAAGGATATAGCGATGCTAATTGGATATCTGACAATAAAGACTCGAAATCCACAAGTGGATATGTCTTTACCCTTGGAAGTGCAGCGGTATCTTGGAAATCCTTAAAACAAACGTGTATTGCTAGGTCTACAATGGAATCAGAATTCATTGCGTTAGACAAAGCTGGAGAAGAAGCTGAGTGGCTTCGTAATTTCTTAGAGGATATTCCAAATTGGTCGAGACCTGTGCCAGCTATATGTATACACTGTGATAGCCAATCAGCAATTGGAAGAGCACAGGGTCATTTATATAACGGTAAGTCACGCCATATACGACGAAGACATAATACCGTTAGACAATTGCTCTCAAATGGAATTATCTCAATTGACTATGTAAAGTCAAAAGATAATATTGCGGATCCGCTTACGAAAGGTTTAACAAGAGAGCAAGTGGAAAAATCATCGAAGGGAATGGGTTTAAAGCCTACTATTTAAATAAGAGTCGTCATAGTGGCAACCCAACCTACCTGACTGGTGATCCCAAGATCTAGGTTCAATGGGCAAACCGAACTATGTAGTACTCGGTAAAGCACTGAGGAGATATTTAATCCTAACCATTCCTATTATGAGACAGTGCACATCTGCCGCGAAAATCAGGATAAGTTACGCTTTTAATGATTTTTATATCTTGAAATATGTTCAAGTGAGGTATTGCAGGATACTCTTGATAGAAGTCACCTACGTGAGTAAGAAGAGGGCCACTTCTGTGAGAATTTTGAAGGCTAAATTCTCTAATATAATCACAGAACCAAGAGGTGTTTCAAGGACAAAATGAACACAAACGTGAGAACCAACTATGTCTGAAGAGATATTTTACAAATTCTATTGTCTTGGTTTACACGAAAAGCTGACAGTTCAAAGACTTCAAGTCTACTGATTAGCCAAGTAAATTCGATAGATTTTACTAGGGCAAGTTCAAAGCCACTAGGCTACTTAACCTGATGAAATATCTTTTCTCATGTACTCGAACTAGTGTCTGCATATTTATAACATATTTTACATATTTTAAATTCAATTTTACATTCATGTGGGGGATTGTTGGAAATGGTATTTGAAACATTAAATATTAGAGCATTTTGAGGCTCAATTTAATGTGGGACCGACACTCCAAAAATGTCGGGTCTATGCACCTATACGTTCTCCTCCGCGAGGAGTATAACGTGGTATACTTATTTGTTCAAATCCATTAGGAATTGAATGAGAAAATTGACTTCAAAATCACCTACTTGATATGTTGTAAATTGCATAGTCCCACATAGGATGTGTGAAGGAAATGTGAAGAATTTATATATGGAATGTTTGCTCAATGGGAAGGGCCCCAAGAGGCACCCCACTTTTGTGGAAGGGAGAGGACCTAGCCAAGGCTTGGTTTAAACCCACACGCGCGCGCCGCCGCCGCCGTCAGTCCGGTCTGGCGGGCCGGGTCATGATATATATAACTTTTTAGACAAAATCCGTTTAGCATTATATTATCATGATACTACGTAGTTTTGATGACGGTTGCTCCCCAACGGTTTGATATGCTGCAGAATTATTCTATAAATAAACAGTGTGGGAACATTTAATAAAAATAACATTTTTCCTTCTCTCCTCGTTCTGTTTCTGCAATTCCCATTCTGCAGTATATTAAGTCCCGTTCTATTTCTGCAAATCCCGTTTTGTAATATATATCCCGTTCCCGTTCAGCAAAATTTCCCCGTTTCGTACTGCAATCTTTTTCCCGTTTCTGTGTAAGTATTTACATGCATTATTTTTCATGCATAATTTTTGTAAGTTCAGTTCATAACATAGAAATTGGTTCGATGTGTTCTTAATTTTGAAGTGCTTCTAATTAAGAACTGAAAATTCGTTTTATCTTGGGAAGCAATTATTCAATTAATCCTTAGCACCTGTGAGGGAATAAATTTGCTTTAAGAAGACTTTGTGAATACAAAGGACTCATATTTATTTATTAATATTTTTTGTGTTATATATATATATAATTATGTTCTGTTTTATCATATTTATATATATTAAATAATACTCCCTCTGTCCCAAATTAACTGCTCAGTTTTGACTTTTTAAAGTCAAATTGACCATTTTTAAAATTAATCTTTTTACTATTTTTGCTAAAATATAAGTGAAGAGATTATAACCAAAAGAAAGTATATACAATTTATTACTAATCCTAATTTTTATAATTTTAGAAATATATTTATATATGCTTAATTATTAATTCTAAAAATAGTCAATTTGACTTAAAAAAGTCAAAACTGAGCAGTTAATTTGGGACGGAGGGAGTACTATATATTACAGATAACAAAAACAAAAGCAAGAGAAAAAATAAAGGAGAAAAGAAAATACATAAAAGAAAAAGGAAGGAAAAACCTTCGGAGATTCTAGGGTGGGAGGTCATATGACCCCCTTGGTTCCGCCTATGGCTCGGACAAAGCTTTTCTCATACTGAAGATGCCTAAAGGACACTCTCTGATCGAAGGGCCCACGTAACCATTTTTGAGCAACGCAATTGCCAAGCAATGGGATAGCTTCTTCCAAACCCCTCACCTAGGGGCAGATCCAACCCTTTAATTCAATGGGGTCAATTTGAAAAAAAAAACAATAAAAATATAATACAATAAATCACAAAATTAAATAATACTCGTATATTGTTTACAATTACATTTTTCAAGACTCCATAACTTAAAATTATTGCATGATAGTTTCATTTTCGATAGTTACAAAAATATCATGCTAAATAATGTAAGTTACTAAACAATCACTCATCCATTCATCTTTGAATTTTTATTTTTTTTAATGGTCGACGTTGTTGTAAAAATATCATGATAGCTTCTTTTTAAATAATTGTAAAAATTCACAAACAATTACTAAATATGTAAAATTATAAAAAAGAAAAATTACCATATGTTTTAATAATTTGTGGCTAGATAAGTGAAAATGAAATAACATAGTGAATACATATTTGATATATTTATTAATTTTTTAGGTAAATTATAAGGGGGGAGGAGAGGAGGGGAGGGGAGGGGAGGGGAGGGGAGGGGAGGGGATGAGGGTGGGGAGGGGAAGGGATGAGAGGGTTTTACCATCATTTGATTTCTTCTCATAACATCGTAGAAGTGCGAGCCCACTACACTCATATCCTAATTAATCTTTATAATCTCCACACCTTACGAGGCTAGCAACTACCATACTTCAAACCGAATTGGTCTAGAGATAAAATTCACTTGTTTGACAGTGTTTATAAATAAATGACTGTGATCCGACTTAAAAATTGATACTAGATTAGAACATTTATTTTTCAAGATCATTCATTTTTTGGGAAGGATAACAAATTGACCTCTTAAACATTAAGTGGGTTCAATTGCCCTTATTGCCCCTCAAGTGGATCCGCCCCTGCCCTCACTCATGTGCTTGACATGACAGCATGAGGGGATGGAAACACAAAAACTATAAATCAAGGTCTCTAAGGGTAGGAAATAAATGTTAGATACTATTTACACTTAAAACACAAAGACATTTTGAGATCTATCTCTTGATCCTATTCACTAACTTTTCCTATCTGAAGCGTCCTACGTCAGCACCAACGGGAGTTCCTAAGTGTGGATGTTTGTACAAGTCGGAGCTAGACGAGGCCCACCATTTGAAGACTTCTCCGAGGGCTAGGTCGTCATCAGTAGGAATTAAGAAATGTCATACTTTATTTTATTTTATTTTATCGCATATATTTTTACGTTGTTCGCAATCTAATTTCATCAAATATTTATCGACATTTGATATTTATATCTGTTAACGCCAAGATCTGCTGCCACGTCCCAATCACGTAAGACGTTCTGATCCTGCACAATAAATACAGTCAACACCAAAAGCTTGATGGCCTGACCGTCGGGGGATAGCTCCGGCGTGAGAGTCAGTACAGGCGATCACAAGGTTAACAATGGAGGATAAAATATCTAGTGTCTAGAGAGAGATAAAATTCTCAGTTAGGTGTTGTTACCTTTTTCTTAATATGTGATCTTAGCTCATATACACTCTATCCGATTTTTTGTGCCACCCACTCCCCACTAACACAGTTTCCCACTACTAGTCACCTCAGCCAAATGCAGACAACTCACCTGCTCCATCATTTCCCTGTTTGCCACCGTCGGCCGATCAAGTCCAATCCTCATTAATGCATGGCAGAGATAACAATCAACTGTTATCTTTATGATCATTACCGGTCAAAGTTGGTATTTAGATATTATTTGCCTAATGGATCAGCCCCAAATCAAAGGCCCAATACATTTAAGACACAATAAATATAACTCAAGGAATGAGCCCATTCAGATTGGTCCAACGTGTAAAGTATCATGGTCTAAGGGAAGGACCCAATCGGTCAAGCCCAAATGCATAAAGTATTATGGCCCAACATTGCCCCCCAGTCTTTTATTAAACAGGAGGTTTAATGAAAGACTGTAAATATCATAGGTCCATAATGAAAGGAATTGGAATAAGCTAAAAAAGGTCCGAGGAAGATCTTACCGAGGCCCAAAAGTGAAGTACCAGCCAATAATTCAAATAAAACCAGAGGCCCAAACCGAAAAGCCCAATTTGATTAAAACATTTCACCCAAATTCGGACGCCAACCCTTCACATTCATCATCATTACTTGCAATTAATGTGTCGCCTTTGATTTTCGCGAAAAGTTAAAAAGACCGCCTGTTATAAAAGCCTCCTTCCCCCAACTCAGACGGTTTTACTTGCCAATTCAAATTTCAGACGCCTCTAGCTCTCCTCTTCCTCTCGATTTCTCTTTCTATCTGCAAATTCTCAATAATGGCTTCCGAGAGCTCTAATAACCCAATTCCCATCGTCGCCATTCCCCTCACCACTGTTCTTCCTACACCCAGCCCCACTAAGGCAGCTTCGGGGTCAAACCCTAACCCATCTGGTACCCCAAGTAAGAATACACCAAAAAAGCCTCTTCCAAACCCTTCCGCATTCTTCCAAAGCGCAGAACAATTCCCTCACGCCAATACTCCATCGGCCTTGACTGAGAAGGACATCCAATATGCATATGAACGGTACCAAATCCCGATGACTCACCAACTGAGGCGTCCTACAGCCACCGAGAGGATGTACCAGTGCCCTGAGGGCTAGACCGCTATGCCTCTGACTCTTCTGGAAAAAGGGGTCCGATTCCCCCTACACGTTTTTCTGGTTACCCTCCTGGGGTTTGTTGGCGTCAGATTCGCACAACTGTTCCCAAATTCTTACATCCACATATTGGCGTTCATCGCCTTTTGCCACGAGGTAGGCGTCGCTCCCACACTTGACTTCTTCTTCTCCATATACATCATCACCAAGTCCAGGGAGAAAGGGTTCAAGGTCCTGGGCAAGATAGCTGCAAAACCTAGAGAGAACTTTGAGAGACGATCTCTGATTAACACTCCTTCCAGTAACAGAGGATGGCACAAGGAGTGGATCTTCGTCAAAGGGCCTGAGATCGCCTCTTTTCCAAACTGGACAACGTTAGAAAAAGTATCTGTAGACTTCGGGGATATAGCCGAAGAACGTGTTAAAGAGATGATCGAGCTTCTCGATAACTTCCCAAAGAAAGAATGGAATCATGGTCTTCTCACCAAACAAGCCTGGTTGTACGACCACAAATGTAAGTTCCCAATTCCTACCGAAATATAACTTGCTAAACTTTATTGTTGTAAACGGATCCTAACAGAATGTATTTCCCTGTTGCAGTATCGTTGATAAAACCCACATCGATCGACCGAAGGGATTTGGAAAAATTCTTTTTGAGCAAACCTTCATCTCCCACCATTGAAACTCCTCAGGAAGAGGTTTCGGCTTTTGATGCCCAAGATGCCGAGGATTTTCCTGTAAGACCAGAAGTTGCAGAAAAAACCCTCCGACCTCGTAAAAAGAAGAGGGCTATTCGAAAACCAAGATCAATATCTCAAGAATCCAAACCAATTTCTACCTCTAGCTTGATTGATATGCCCGCAAATGAACGGATGCAAGCTCTTCGCATCAAGAAAAGGCGAATCAAGGTAACCCCTCTGTCTGCTGACGACCTTCGGGTCCCACCTCCTGTGGAAATTATTATCTCCGAAGAAGAATTTGAAGAATAACCTGGGACTTCAACTCCATCTCGGAAAAGAAAACAACCTTTGGATGATCAGCCGCCACCGCCTATAGGACCTACTCCTGTTCAACCTCCGCCTCCTTCTGAATCGCCTGACCGAACCATCCCTCGTGACGAACCTCCCATGTTTTCCCCAACAAGATCATAACCCTCGGCCTCCCAGCGTGAAGCAATGTCTTCGCCTACAGTATGGCCCGAATTTAATAGAAATTTTCCTTTCCAACTGTTCGACTCATTTGTCAGGGATACCGATGAGCACCGATTCGGCAACAGCTCCATTATGGATTTGATCAAGGAAGGCATGAGCCACCATGCCAAGGTAAATATTTGTTTATCTATTCATTTGAAATTATATGTATCTCTTGAAGATTAACTGATTACTTCTGAACATCTATAGGCAAATGTTGTCTTCGGGAGGCTTCTTCCCAGATATAAAGAAGTTGAGGCCGAAGAGGACGCAGCTCGACGAGAGAACATCATTCTGAAGTCAGTCTTGACTAAGGAAAGAAGTGACCTCGGTACTGCTCTCTACAACAACGAATGCCTCCAAAAAGATGTGAACAAATTAAAAGAGAAAATGGAGGCAGCGGAGGCCACTTACCGAACAGCTGAGGTCAATCACCATACCATTATCGAGATGAACGCGGATCTGGTTCATAGGAACAAAATCCTTGTTGAAAGTAACAATACGCATGCGAAGACCAACAAAAGCTTGGCACTGCAAGTAAATGAGCTCGAAGCCAAGGAATTACGAATTCAGAAGGAACGAGCGAAAGATCGAGAGAAGTTCGAAGAGGAGCTTCGTGAACTTTGCACCCTGAGAGATCTCGGTCCTCCCCTGACCGAAGATCTTCGCAAAAAAATCTAGGAAGAGTATCGATATTCAGCTGAGTTGAATGAGAAAGTGGTTCAGATGTTCTCTGATGGTTATTATGAACGCTGAAGCAAGGATAAGGCAAAACTTGTCGCAGCTAAGGTCGATCCATCCATAATCAATTCTTCTGAAGACGAGGCTGATGCCTAAAAATGACTTCTTTCCCCTAGTTTGTAGGACTTTTGCAACCATTTCTGCTTTTCATGTAAATATTATGATTTCAATAAAATATTAATCTCGTTCCTTGTTACTTCTTTGTTATTAATTTTTATCAATAATTCAATATCAATCAACTTGAAAAATGTACAAGCTCTTTATCTGAATTTAACTTGAACTGTTAGTAAATAACTAAACAAGTCATATAACAGATGAGAACAAGTTAAGTAATAATGCAATCCGAACTCAACACTTAGGCAAAATTAGGTAATAAAGTAAATGAATACTTATTCGTTAACGAAGTGTGAGGTAGATCTGCTTCATAGGGAATTTGTTTACCATGAAGGGCCTAACAAATCCACAAGATGACATTTGCCTACCACGAAGGGCCTGACAAAATCATAAGGACCACCTGCCGATAAGGCTACCATCGAATGGTCAGCGAGTCCACCCAAACCTCCTTACACCGATAACATTTGCCTACCACGAAGGGTCTGACAAATTCATAAGGACCACCTGCCGATAAGGCTACCATCGAATGGTCAGCGAGTCCACCCGAACCTCCTTACACCGATGACATTTGCCTACTATGAAGGGCCTGACAAATTCATAAGAACTACCTGCCGATAAGGCTTCCATTGAATGGTCAGCGAGTTCACCCGAACCTCCTTACACCGATGAAGTGAACAACAACAAACAAAAGACTTATTGAGAAAAAAGGATCTTTTATTGATAATGATTCGAAATTTTACAGACTTCTGGTATACTAACATTGTATCTACTGATAATACTTTCGAAGCTTGCCAGCATGCCAGGTATTCTTAATCTCTGATCCGTCCAATGCCTTCAACCGATAAGTTCCCGGCTTTGGTACTTCAACTACTTCATACGGTCTTTCCCAGTTCGGCATCAGCTTTTCCAAATCCTGAGGCTTAGATGCTTCGACTTCCCAGAGAACAAAATCTCCCACTTTAAATCTACGAAGCTTTACCCCTTTATTGTAATGTTTAGTCACTCTTCGCTGATAGGCTGCCAGTCTAATCAAAGCTGTTTCTCTAACCTCTTCGAGCAAATCCAGATTAACTTTCAGCCCCTCTTCATTGCATATCTCCTTGAATTAACTGACCCGAAGACTTGGAGATCCAATTTCAACTGGGACTAAGGCATCAGTACCATAGGCCAGCCTGAAAGGTGAATCCCCCGTTGTAGTCTTTGGTGTAGTCCGATAGGCCCATAACACGCTAAGCAGCTCTTCTGGCCATCTTCCCTTAGCCTCATCCAATTTACGCTTGATCCCATTCAGCAGCGTTCTGTTGGTCACCTCGACTTGTCCGTTTGACTGTGGATGAGCTACCGAAGTCTTCCTGTGCTGGATGCCTAACTCCTTAAAAAATGCTTCAAATTTCGATCCCACAAACTGACGTCCGTTGTCCGATATCACCACCTTAGGAATTCCGAAACGAAACACTACTGACTCCTTCATGAATTTCAAGCATTCTTATTCCGTTATCAACCTAAGTGACTTCGCTTCTACCCATTTGGTCATATAATCGATGGCAACTATGACAAAACTGACCTGACCTTTAGCTTTCGGCAATGGACCCAGTATATTAACCCCCTAGACAGCAAAGGGTATAGGAGATAAGATCGAGTATAGATCTTCTGGTGGCTGATGTGGGATCGGACTATTGAGTTGACATTTCTCGCACTTCTTGACGTACTTCGTAGCTTCCTTGAAGATTGTAGGCCAGTAATATCCCTGACGAAATACTTTATAGGCTAATGACTTAGCAGCCATATGGTCGCCACAGATGCCCTCATGAACCTCCCGAAGAGCATATTCAGCTTCAGATGGAGTTAAACATTTCAGCAGTAGAGACGAAAAGGCCCTTCGAAAGAGATCCCCATCTATCAGAACGAAGTTAACACTCTTATATTTGACTTTCTTGGCCAGCATCTGATCCGAAGGAAGGACGCCATCTGCCAGATACTCCAGATACGGAGTCAACCAGCAGTTGGTACGATCAATACACATTACCGATTCATGTTGAACACTAGGATGCTGCAAAACTTCCAAGTAAACGGACCTATCAAAAATATTAGCATCCGTAGTGGCCAGCTTTGAGAGTGCATCGACAATAAAATTATTGTTACGTCCAACTCCTTGAAACTCATATGACGAGAAATACTGAAGTCGATCCTTCAATTCTGCCAAGTACTTGACCATTCTCTGACCTCGAGCTTCGTATTCCCCAGAGACTTGCTTGACAACTAACTGAGAATCACTGAAGATGACTATCCTCTTCACTTCGAGACTCTTAGCCAGTCGTAACCCTGCTAGCACCGCCTCATACTCTACCTCATTGTTCGTTGCCCTGAATCCGAACCTAATGGCTTGCTGCATTTTGAATCCCTCCGGACTAGTCAAGATAATCCCTGCTCCACTGACGTCCGAAGTAGAAGACCCGTCTGCATACAGCATCCACGAGCTCTGCTTCTGCTGTTGAAGAACTGCAACTGCTCTGTCTGATCCTTCGACTTCTGTCATAGCATCATCCGCTTCAGAAAACGAACACTCGACCACAAAATCAGCCAAGGCCTGGCCCTTAATAGCTGTTCGGGGATGATATTCAATAAAAAATTGGGACAACTCCATCGTCCATGCAGCTAATCTTCTCGAAACTTCAGATTTACCCATAATTTTCTTCAAATGCTGATCTGTGTATACCACTAACAACATACCCTGAAAATATTGTCTAAGCTTTCTACTAGCTATCATCAAAGCAAAGGCAAATATTTCAATACTTGGGTACCTTGTTTCAGCATCCCTAAGGACATGACTTACTTAGTAAATCGGGTGCTGCTTACCCCCTACTTCACGCACCAAAATTACTCATACTGCCAACGAACTAGCTGCTAAGTACAAATATACAGGCTCAGCAGGAGCGGGCTTCACCAACAAAGGCGCTGAAGACAAATAGGTCTTTATACTCTGGAAAACGTCTTCACATTCCGAAGTCCACTAGAACGTCTTCGCATTTTTCGGCCCTTTCAATGTGTCAAAAAACGGCAAACACCTTTCTGCCGACCTGGACATGAATCTCCTCAAAGCTGTAATCCTTCCAGTCAGACGTTGGACATCCTTGAACGACTGAGGAGTCTTCATACCCAAGATTGCCTGGATCTTTTTCGGGTTGGCTTCAATACCTCTCTGACTGACAAGATAACCCAGGAATTTGCCAGCACCAAGACCGAAGGTGCACTTAGTCGGATTCAGCCTCAAGTTGTGATGACAAACCGCCTGAAAACATTCTTCTAAATCGTCTAAGTGCTTCTGTATAAACATGCTTTTAACAATCATGTCATTGACGTACACCTCCATATTCCTGCCTAACTGGCGTCTGAAGACAAAGTTCATCATCCTCTGGTACGTGGCTCCCGCATTATTCAGGGCGAAGGTCATCTTCTTGTAGGCATATACCGAACGATGCGTAATGAACGCCGTCTTCGGTATATCCTCTTTACACATGGAGATAATGCATATCCCGAAGTCGCATCGATGAGCTGATCGATGTGGGGTAAAGGATAGAAGTCATTTAGGCAGGCTTTGTTCAAATCTGTGTAGTCGATGCAGACTCGCCACTTTCCATTCTGCTTCTGGACCAGCACCACATTTGTCATCCACTCTGGGTAGTCGATCTCAAAAATGAAATCCGCAGCCAACAGCTTTGTAATTTTCTCATCAATGATCCGCTGGCGTTCCGGTGCAAAAATCTGCCTCTTCTGCCGAACTGGCTTCTTTGACGGGTTCACCTCCAGCCGATGTTCTGCTATCTTTCGACTCACCCCTGGCATGTCTTTAGGCTTCCACGCAAAGATATCAGCATAACAGCATAGAAGCTCCATAAGGTTCGTCCGGAGAGGTTCCGTCAGGCCCGAACCTATCTTTACAGTCCTGTCTCTCTTGCCCGGGATAAGCTCGAACTCCTCTGTCTCCCAAGCTGGCATGACCAATGGTTCTGAACTGCTTTCGGTGAAGGGCTCGATCTCTATCGCCATTGTCTGTTTCTGCTTCGACACCCCTACTCCCGAAGTAATCACTGCATTTCTATAACACCGTCTGGCCAAATCTAGATCCCCCTTCACCTCTCCAACTCCGTGGGCCGTAGGAAATTTGATTTTGAAGTGAGGGATTGAAGTTACAGCTTGTAGAGCGGCCAGAGTAGGCCTCCCCAGAATGGCATTGTAGGCAGAATCTACATGCACAACATAAAATTTATAAGTAATTTCTACCTGTTTGGGAGCCGTTTCGAAGATGACCGGCAGTTTAATAGTTCCAGCCACCTTGACTGGATCGTTGCTGAAGCCATATAAGGGAGCCTCCTGCCCAACGTCCATCTTTTGCCCATCCAGATGCATCCTCTGATAAGCGTGGGCATAGAGAATATCCACAGACGACCCGTTATCGATCATCATTCTCTTCATGTCGACCGAACCCACCTGTGCCGTTATCACTAGTGCTTCTTCATGGGGTTCGATGGGCTCCGAAGGGTAATCTTCGTCAGTAAAAGCAATTACCGTGCCTGGATAAGGTCTATCAGTCTTCGGGAGTGTACCCGCCACTGACATGACCGAATCCAAGTATCCTCGACGCTTCTTCCCCACAAGTTTACCAGAAGTCCCTCCAGTGATGACATCGACCACATGCCTTGCTGGCTGTCCAGGAGTTGTCACTGCAGGTTGAGCTGGCAGAGCAACCTGAACAGGTTCTCTTTCTCTCTGCTGAGCTTGTTGAGTTATTCTTGCTGCGACATACTGAACCAGGGCACCCCCTTGAACCTTCCTCTCAATAAAATCTTTCAGACTAGCACAGTCATTGGTATCGTGACCCGAAGCTTGATGATAGTCACAGTATTTGCGAGAATTACCTGCTCCGGGCTTAAGGTTGTCCCTGGGCAGTTTGAAGATGGGTTGATTTTTAATTTGATCAAGAATAACAGCCCTGTCAGTATTCAGTTGAATGTACGTCTTATTCACCTTCTGGGTCGGAGCGGACGAACGACTTCCTCCTTGTCTCCAGTTGTTGTTGTACTTTTTCGACCCTCCATCGTAGCGGTCATTATTCCCTTCACTTTTCTTCTGGCTTCCGTCAGTTCTATCCCGATCTGTTTCCTTTAGCCGATCCGAAGAAGGACGCTTAAGACTACTCATGGCCTCCTCTACCACGATGTAGCCCTCTGCTTTATCGAAGGCTTCAGCAAGACTCTTCGGATAGTGAAACATCAACTTCTTTACCAATTTCTCTAATTTTACCAAGTCCAAACCGTTCTGAAACAAACCAACGGCCTGAAGATCATTAAGTTCGGTTACCTGGCCAACTGCTTCCCGGAACCGCTTCACATACTGGCTCAAAGACTCGTTCAAAAATTGTCGAACCTGAGCCAACGAGCCTGTTGGTTTCCCCCTTCTCTTGTTTCTCTTGAAGCGAGCATGGAATTTACTGCATAAATCTGCCCAGGATGAGACTGAATACGGAGGCAAAGTCCCCATCCACTGCCTGGCGTCTTTCCGGAGCGTCGTAACAAATGTGTGACACTTAGCTGCATCGCTAAAATCATAGTAGTCCATCAGTTTGTCGAACGCCTGACTATGGTCATAAGGATCTCCAGATCCATCATAGCTTTCCATGTGGGGCAACTTTTTGGTGGGGTCAACTTTTTCTTTAAGAATCTCCGCGGAAAAAGGAGATGCCTTCTTTCCTGAAGTATCCTTCACTTGTTGGACTTCGACAAGCTATTTTCGAAGCTCCTATTCCACTCCTTCTGGCTGAGGTGAGGCCTCTTTATCCGGCGACTCCCTCTTCTTCTAAGTAGACCGACCTTTATCAAATGAACCCCCAACCCTCGGGGGACTTTTCTGACGACGAGAGTCCGCAGGGTGGTGTTTCCTCAGTGGGCTCTTGGGAGTGCGGCCCCTGGATCTACTTCGGAGTGGGGCTCTGTCACTACGGTGAGAATACCCAAGGCAGGGTGCCTTCTTTGTATTCTCTAGAGTATACTCTCTGGACCTGCCTCTTTGTCTGTTTCGACCCTGCTCCTTAGAATCGATAAGGTGGAGTGCCCTCTTCGATCTCTGATGAGTAGGGCTTCTGGATCTCCTTCGTTCCCGAGGTTGGCCTCGAGATTCACGACCTGAATGGGCAGGCTCCTTTCCCCTTCTGTGCCCGTGCTCTTCGGACTGAACATAGCTAGACGTTGCATCTTTCAACTCCGCCATTCGAAGCATCTGCTCGGCTATGTCCTGTCTTTGTTTTAAAAGTACCTCTATGGCCTTGTCTGCTTCATCCGCCATCTTGGCTAACTTGGAGGCCTTATCATCCTGATCATCTCGGTGTCGGGTTCTAGGCGGTGTGCCTTCTACCCGTTTTCAACCATGATCAGGTCCTTTCTCGGTAGTGAATATTAGTCTTCTCTTAACATTGCCAATGGCTCTCGAACGAGAACCTTCAGACGGTTGTTTGGAAGCTGTACTGGCATGAGCACTGTTAGCAAGACCAAGACGATCCTTGACAGATACTCGTGGTGTAGACGTACTGACAGTCATCGGCTGTCCCTCCGGAGTGCCTGCTCTACTCTTCAACATGGATTCCGACGTAGAACAGTTACAGTTTGTGATTGAAAACTTCAAGGAAACTAGAACACAACCCTCCTTCTAGCGCCAAATGTTAACGCCAAGATCTGCTGCCACGTCCCAATCACGTAAGACGTTCTGATCCTGCACAATAAACACAGTCAACACCAAAAGCTTGACGGCCTGACCGTCGGAGGATAGCTCCGGCGTGAGAGTCAGTACAGACGATCACAAGGTTAACAATGGAGGATAAAATATCTAGTGTCTAGAGAAAGATAAAATTCTCAGTTAGGTGTTGTTACCTTTTTCTTAATGTGTGATCTTTGCTCATATACACTCTATCCAGTTTTTCGTGCCACCCACTCCCCACTAACACAGTTTCCCACTCCAAGTCACCTCAGCCGAATGCAGGCAATTCACCTGCTCCATCCTTTCCCTGTTTGCCACCGCCGGCCGATCAAGTCCAATCCTCGTTAATGCATGGCAGAGATAACAGTCAACGGTTATCTGTATGATCATTACATGTCAAAGTTGGTATTTAAATATTATTTGCCTAATGGATCAGCCCCAAATCAAAGGTCCAATACATTTAAGACACAATAAATATAACTCAAGGAATGAGCCTATTCGGATTGGTCCAACGTGTAAAGTATCATGGTCTAAGAGAAGGACCCAATCGGTCAAGCCCAAATGCATAAAGTATTATGGCCCAACAATATCGATACTAAAAACAAAAGCAGAATAGTGTTTTTCAACATAATAATAAAAAAATAATTAAATTTTGACCAGAAAAAAATAATAAAAATTACTGAGTCATAAGAAATGGATAAAATTTTGGTATATGTTCACTAGTGATAGTTGAACGTCTGCTAAATAAATCAATGGTAAAATAAAGTTCCATATAATGCATATTTATATAATGAAAGGTTCGCAAAATGAACTAAACATTTCAGATTTGATTCGTATTAATTCAACTCAAAATATAAATAATTATAATACGAGTAAATTTTAAAGTTTGATAATTAAATTATTCGAATCATATTTATTCAAAAAGTTTAAACTCTTCAAACTCGATTTGAGATCGTGATCAATTTAATAATTAAACGAATATCAATCAAATTTTATTTAATAATCAATAAAGTTTGTAAATCAAATCTAAATACATTAATACACGACTTAGTTCTCCAACACCAAATTGCAAACGCAAGTTAATTTATGGTTTAAAAAATCAGAAACCGACGAAAAAAAGAAACCAGAAACTTGAAAGAAAAGCTGAAGCCACTATTATATAAATAAATAGTAAGTGAGATCATATAACCCACAACAGCAAAAGGAAAGTCCAAATATTCTATTGCTTTTTGATTTTCTTTGGAGTATAATAAGTTATAAAATTTTAAGCTATCACAGTTCCCTTCTATATTACGCCTACATCTCTTTTTTGGATGTCTTGAATCTTTGTCAGACTATAGAGCTGGGGAACTACAACTCCTTAGCTAAAGTTCCATTTTCTCTGTCCTTCATCCCTTTGGAACCCCTTTTGTGTATGTAATTGTAGCCACGGTGTAGTTCATCAAGGTATCTTCTTTTTCTTTCCTTTGTTTTTGCTCCATGCTGTGCTCTAGTGGGCATATGCAGCATTTTTTGTTTAAGAGTGCAAATTTCTATATGGGTTTGCCATTTTTCTTGCATTGGGTGTGAAAAGTTTAATTGTTTTTAGTTTTTTCTGTTGAATCATGTTAAATGTTATGTGGGTTTTGAGTAGCTGTTGATCTGGGTTATGAAATTGTATTTATTTGGGGAGTTTGTTTATAAAGTTTGGTTGGTTTCGAGAGTTCTTGTTTGGGATTCTTCAGATTCATTTTTTTTGGGTTGATGAAAGTAGCTGCATTCTTGAGGGAATTTACATTGGGATGGTATTTGGGTTTTGGCTACTGAATTTATGGGGTTTGAGAATATTTTACAATGACCAGTTAATTTGTCTTTTTCTTTCTATTTCTGATTTGACTGGTTTTGAGGGCTGTTTAGAAAATTGGTAGATTTTGTGTTTTGGCTGATGAAGCTGGCACTGACATAAGAGGGATTATATTAATTTCCTATTGAGTTGGTCCTGAGGATTTTGAAGGAGGTTTTTGTGATATGACAATGCCCTCTATGGAAAATCGGGGTTTTCCAATGCCATTTGCTACATTTCGTCGTTCAATTTTGGGTATTGGAAATGATAAAGTTCATTCCATGGAATCGAATCGTTATCTTGTTACTCAAAACACAGAGTTTGAATCATTTCAGAGTCAAGTCTTCAAGCGATTCCGTGATCTGTCAGCTTCTAATGCTGATGAGTTTCTATCCCTTCCATGGATAAGCAAGTTATTGGATGCCTTTGTTGATTGTCAGGAGGAGTTTAGGGTCATATTGTGCAATAATAAGGTATATCTTTCAAAACCACCTCTAGACAAGCTGATTTCTGACTTCTTTGAGAGGAGCATTAAGGCACTTGACATATGTAATGCAACTCGTGATGGGATTGAGAAGATTAGGCTGTGGCAGAAGCACTTGGATATGGTTCTCAGTGCCTTCAGTTCTCAACAAAGGATGATTAGTGAAGGCATGTTCCGTCGAGCAAGAAAAGCTTTGATGGATTTGGCACTTGTGATGTTGGATGATAAGGGTTCCGGGTCTGTCCTTTCACACAGGAATAGATCTTTTGGGCGAAATAATAAGGGCAAGGACCAGCAACATCGGTTGCCAGGACACTCGAGGTCTTTGTCTTGGAGTGTATCCAACTCTTGGTCAGCAACAAAGCAGCTCCAATCAATTGCAAACACATTAGTTCCACCGCGTGCTCATGAGATTGCAGCAACTAATGGGCTTGCAGTCCCTATCTTTACAATGAGTTTTGTACTCATGTTTGTACTATGGGTTCTGGTTGCCGCAATCCCTTGTCAAGATCGAAGCCTCCAAATTCACTTCTCAATCCCAAGGCAGTTCACATGGTCTACTCCAATTTACTTGATTCATGTACGGATCTTGGATGAATATAAGAAGCGAGAACGCAGAAATTCCATTGGGTTACTAAAGGAGATTTATCAGCTTGAGAATAATGTTCGTCACATTACAGACTTGCTAGATTCTGCTCATTTTCCGCTGACAGTGGAACAAAAGGAAGAAGCAACACAGGGAGTTGAAGAGTTGTCCCTAGTTTGTGAAGTTTGTAAAAATGGAATGGATCCACTAGAGCGCCATTTGAGAGAAATGTTTCGTAATATTATGAATTGCCGGACTGAGGGTCTTGCATTGTTGGGGAGAGAAAACTAGCCTTAATAATTCAAATTATCAACAAGAACAAATATAAGAACTGGAAGAATCTGTTGTCCTTTAAGTTTTGCCCACCCTAGCTCAAGGAATGGACTCAGAGTGTCTTGTAGCAGGTACTTGTTGTATTTACCAGTAGACTTATGTAAAGAACATAGTGTTTATATAAGACCACCCTGAGCTATGCTATTATCCAGATTAGTTTGATTTGTTGTACTTTTCTTATCTTGTCCGATTTTATATCTTTCAAGCTTGTCAAAATTTGATTCAGAAGTGAATCATTTTGTAATATTGGTTTTCAATATTTGTGATAATATATACATTCATCTTTTTAAAAAAAAATAAAATCATTGGTCATTTTGCCCTTCAGTGGATGTTAAGTGAAAACCCAGAAGTTGGTGTTTGAGTTTGTCTGGATGTCATCTGTTTTGGATGTTTTCTGCAATTCAAATGATTCGAGTGGCCTATGCATCTGTACATTGTTTATTCTCCTTTGTTTGTTGACCGAATCCCATCTTTTTCAGTTACATGCCGATATTTGGCTTTTAAAGATGATATCCGTTTCCTAATGATATGTTACATTATTAGTTATTTGACAGGAATAGTTTCACGGACATTTGTAGCATTGGTGCAGGACGAGAGTCCAAATTTCAAAGTAATACATATATGAATGTTAGCAGATTTCAACAAGAAGTGGATGTATCCATGTAATGTGTTAAAGGACAAGTTAAATCTTCTTATGATTTTATTTCATGTTTGACTGACACCAAACAAATGCTTTGTAGTATGTTGCTTGGTTGTATTTTGGATAAATGAAATTTAGGGAAATATGTGGCTATTAAGCATTCCTGTTATAGTCTGATTGATTGAATCTCTTTTTAGCTTATATAGATAAGTATGTTATGTCAATTCTCTTATAAAACTATTGGTTCCGATACATCTGCCTGTCACAGATGTTTGATATTGATGTCTTGTTATGTACTTTGACACCGACTTATTAGATTAAGTATTGAAATCTTGTATGATCATGAACATCTGCACTTGGTTAGCTTAACATTTACTAGTTTGAACTTATATAATCATGCTTTTCATTTTACTCGTGTGAGGTCGAAAATATAGAGGAGTCTATCGAGTATTTTAGTAAAATCTGTCCTTGAAAGCCTTGAAAGCATGTTTGGTTGTTTGGGAACATGATTAGGTTTCTGGTATCCATCTCCATCAATGCACTAGCTGTTCATTTAGATGATGTTTTTTTTTTGACACCACCACAAGAATAAGTTTGTACTTTATATTCAATCCTACATTATTGGGGCACCGGCTTGATCTTAAAATCCACAAAATTGTTATTGAGGGTGCTAGCTCAACCTCCCTTCTTCATACATGTTAGCTGTTTAGATTTCTTAAAAGGACAGCTAAACCTTCCCCCTCAACATGACAGATGTTGATGTTCATTAGTATATGTTTACATCTATCTGCCTGCCTGCATGATTTATCTTTATTAGGATTGGATTTGGCGCGCTTTAGCTTTTAATCCTACACTTTATATTCTGATAATGAGTTTTGTTTTTCATGTCATTCATGAAATTATTTGTACTGATACAGCTGTTTCTTTGGGATGATTTATTCAACTTTAATTGTTTAACACCTTAATTTGTTTCCGGTGAACAAATTGCTGCCATGTGTGTGCCTGAAGTTGATGAATATGATTCTGTTGAGCATAAGATTGTTGAAACTTAATTACACAATATAACAATTTTGTTGACTTTGGTAAAACTGAATCAAAAGTTTGAAGAGTATCTGAATGAGCTGAATAAAGTAAAAAACTAAATACTGAATAAAAAAATGTGCTTGAATATGTGTAGTTTTCCATTTTATCCTTGATCTTATCTAACCATTTTATCCTTGATCTTTTCTAACCACAATTACATAAACTTTTCAACAATCTTTAAGATACTATTAGTTATATAAATAAATTCAAAAATACAAAATGAATTAAATAAAAGTACTAATAAAATGTTAAATAGTATTTCATCCGTCTCAAACTAAAAGTAATATTTTTTTTTAAACTAGTTTGATTATCATGAAATTATATATTAGAACATATTTTTAATATTTTTCAATAATAAAATTTAATATTATATTTGGACAGCGGCCCCAATTTCGGTCAAATTCTAAAATTGAAGACTACACTGTATGCAATTAGATACTTGATGTAGTAAATTGCTAACGTAAATAGCTTTCTGCTCTTCCTTTCTATGAGTGACATAAGGCTTTCGAGTCCAAGGTTTTGCCATACCCTCAATTTTTTCATTTTTTCCATCCCTTCATTCCTAATTTCCCACCACAAAAGTACCCTTAACCTATTGCAGAGATGATGAACATCCTTGAAAGTTATACAATAAGACCAAATCTGCCGTGTAATGAAACTTCAAGCAAAGCAAATGAATGCCCCTTATTGGTTAGTTAAGTAAACAACAAGTAATGCGTGGAGAACCCTAGGATTTACAGGGGTAAAAAACTGCAATTTCCCCCATTATTACTTTTGTGGTGATCTCGCGAGATTGATGTGAAAATAAAACACAGTTGAGACCATAGAACTATGAATGCCAACTTGACTTGTTTTTTTGTAATTTTATATAACCATGATGTCGTATTAGTATAATACAGGTCAGGTTTTTCGGTCATCAGCATGTAGCTAAACTGTACTGTGAAATAAAAAAAGAAGTCTTCATTCTCTACAGCACCTAACTATGCATACCAATTAAACACATTTTTTTGGTAATTATATCAACTAAACATTTGTTACCTCCCGGAAGAAACCGCAACCCTCTTCAGTAATATCATAATACTCACCAGTTTGACAACTTCAATCGGCTTATCTTTTCAAATGAACACCGACTACTCTCCTGATTCGAGGTCCCCAAATTTTCCCTCTTTTTACACAATGTCTTCTTGCACCATGATTTCCGCCCAGAGACAATTTCTTCTATCTTATTATCAATCATAAATAACTAGACCCAACATCACATGGAATTCACTCTTCGAAGAACTCGTGGTGGTCTTTTCTTCTCCACTACCGGAATCAGGTTCTCCATGAGCTGCATGTTAAATAACAACAATGAGATGGTCAAATCTGTCAAAGTTTGAAAAATGTCTGCAAAAGAAAGTTGAAAGAAATAACCGATCAATGAGTCATAACAGTCTTTGTTATGCCAATTATATATATATATATATATATATATATATATATATATCCCGGTCTTTAGACAATATAGCAGACTACCGAAAGAACTTTCCTTTCTTTTTCTCTATCTTTCTTTTCTTTCTAAATAACATTTCCTTTGCAAATATTAGCAAGAAAGAAAAATAAAATCTTACATCCAAGCAGAATGGCTATATTTCCCACTTTCAACTTCGTTTCAGAATAATTTAAGCAGTACACTCAACACCGCCAAAAGAAATAGAATTTTCCATTTTAATAGTATGTCTATCAACACAATAATCAAAATCTCAAAATTATCTTTAGAAAACATTTTTGAAATATCTTCATTTTTTGAGAAATAAGGATATGACAAAAGCTTATTGATTATTAGATAGTGGTCAAGCACTTCTATTAATCAAATTTTTGAAAATGAATTAAAACCAAAGATTTACCGGATAGCAGGCCAAATAATCATTTTACCAACCTGTCAACTTATCTCAAGAGAACAAATATAAGATATCATCAATAAAACATAAGCCTAACAAACAAATGCTACAAATCTAGTCCGTTCAGCAACTATATTCAATATACAAAGTACTTTTATTTTCACATTTAAATCATGGATAATATGACCTTGCATCGAACCTGGAGGTGCAATTTGAATGTGGATCTAGTACAATATGGACATGTACTTATTGAAAATTTAAGGAAGCAAACACTACAAGACCAGTAGAACATTTCAGAATATCTCTGGTATATACATGTATGCACATTACGAGCGCAATTACAATAACCTAGTAAAGTAAATTTTCAACCATTATTACTATGAAATATAACAGTAATGATATTCTTGATCTTTCTAGTAAAATAAATTTTCAACCATTATAACTACATTTATACGTCTTTAAGAATTGGGGTTTCACATGTAGAAATCAAAGCTAAGAAATTGATAGACAGATGTAACACAGTAATACGTTCATTAATGAGCAATGAAACATTCACACGAGACAGAAAGTTCCTCAATAGTGACATTTTTTGTTTTATATTTCAACTGATCCTTTAATCCTGGACGCAAAGTGGCTTCAATATTACATCTTGTACATTCGTATATATGATCACAAATTAATCAGGATATCTTACGACTTTAGTGTCGTTGAAACTTGAGACTGCCACAATGAACTATAGTACAAATATATCCTAACATGCTGATGATATTTAATTGGTCTTTAGTTGGGCGTGATCTAGAAGAAACTACAAGTCTACAGCCCAAACAAGGTGTTGATACTAATAATGGGGTATGCAAAAAGGATTAACAAGGATGCTAACGTAGAAATTTGGAATAATGGAACCAAACTTTGAGTATCTATATACAGTAAAATATGAGTTATAAACCCAAATGAAGTAATATGTTAAAGATATTTAGTATATCCAAACGTCAATGAACCATAATTTGTTTGGAAATCCTTTATATTTAAAGAAATTGCCTTGGAAATGAACTTTCTCTCAAAGATTTGCTCCAGTAGGGTTTCCTAGTTCATGTCAGACAGGTGATTATCAAGTCAATTTTAGTACAGGATAGCTCTCTATTAATGTACACAAACATATCTACTCACAGAAAGTCACAAAGTCATCACTAAAGATACATAACAGTCCATTTTACATTAGATGTACTATATACTCTCACAAAGTCACCACTAAAGCGAGTATTAAGCGCACAAACACACACACACACAGAGACAAGGAGATAACCATGTCCAAGACTCTTCCATATATTAAGAATTAGAAGTAGCTAATTAAGTTCTACACTTACGAACTAGTGGCACGATATGCCCAATATGCAAGTTTTTAACTTTTGGTCCAATTTCAGGATTTTGAAACCGCACCAAAAACTGAAACATTGCTCCTTCAGGCAACAATATGGTGTTAGATTGCTTCCCTAATTGAGGACAGCAGGTTCATTCTTCCGTGCAAGTAAATAAAATAGGGTTTGAATTCATTGCACTCATATAAGGCCCAAAAACCATTATGAGTAATGTTTAAATCTTCATCTTTCATTATTCATATTCTTAAATACTACCTGTCCCACTCTATAAGACAATATTTTGGGGTGTTTGACGGTACAGATTATAAAGAAGTGCGAAAAAATGCATTTACAAATTATATCTTTTCTGTGCCTTAAAGTCATTAGAAAATATAATATACAAATAAGTATAAATAGGCAGAAAGGGAGGTGTGGGCAACCACACAAGGTTAGGCACGCACCCCTACCAAACAACGTCATTTTAGGAGGATTAATATTGAAAATCCAACAAAAAAAAAACGCATCAGTCATTGGCTCATTGCTTCTTCCCCCACTCTTACGTCTTTTCTTTCTCTCTCTTCTATCTCTCTCTCTCTCGTTTATCTCTTTTATCATTTCTTTCTCTGTTCTATTCTCTCAATCAGCAAGGTGCATGGTGGTGATTGTAGTTTTGGTGAGATGGTGGTGGTACATGTTGGTGATGGATGTAGATCTAGTGGATCTGGTGGTGTATTGGTTTTGCGGTTGTGGAATAGTGGTGGATGGCAGGTCTATCTTTCTTTGCCATTAATGGTGGTGGTTCATGTAGATGTTGATGGCATGGTGATGGCTGATCTGGGAGAGACTGGCCATGGCAGATCTGGGTTTTGGTGATGGTTGTTGGGATGATTGTGAGTTGCTTCAGCGGTGGTTCCAGTGGCATTGGCAGTGGTTGTCGGGCTGATAGTCCCTGAATTTGGTGGTGCTGATGGTGGTCGTAGTGGGTGGCAGTGGTGGTGGATTTGGTTGTAGTGATGAACGTGGTCTGAATTTTAAAAATAATTTACAAAATGGTGCCGTTTTACGCTGCACAAAACGTGCGGTTCCCCACACCTCCCGCAAACCCATATAAATATAAATATAAGTATACATATATTTTCATTATGTCATAAGATCTGTGCTGAAAAAAAATAAAAATTGTCTGTTAAGAGGGCTATAACTGCAGGTAGTCTCCATTTCTAGGGAGACCTATCTGGGAAAACAAAGCATCTCTTGGTAGTCTGCCAGATGGGCAAAGAAGAAATTGTAATATTGACCAAATAAATAAACGCACAAGTGAAGCACCATACCTGCTTAAAGCGCTCTTTAGTCTGCTCAGCCTGCAATCAATAAAAAAATATTCTTACTTTTCCTCATGAAAAAAATATTCTTAGAAACATTCTAAATCAACCAAGGTTGATAAACAAAAGTGAAACAGAAATCTTAATCCAGGAATTGTTGGTCGGAAATTAAGAGAAGATGTAGCTTACACACTTATGAGAACATAAAGATATTGAAAACAACAATATAAGAAACTGGCATACTAGAAATTATTTGGTTAATGAATACTAGTAAAAAAATTAACCTGTGTACTAAAGTCAAAACAGTGAGAATTCTAAATAAAAAAATAAGTCAAAAATAGTATGCGAGATTACAAAATCAGTAACGGCGAGTCTGAAACCGAAGAACCAAGTTAAGTGACCAAAAGTAACATTTAGTGCTTATCTGAACTCTGAACCCTGAACCCCATTACTGTTGCCACTCCACTTTACTGAAATAAATTTAATTATTAGACAAGTACCCACATCATGATTATATATTTCAAGATAACAAGAACAGAAATCAATCAAATCATAAATTCCAACTTGGTTGTTTAAACTACTTGTAGCTTAAAAATTTCTATTGGTTCAAAGAAATTTTCAATCAAGCTCAAATCTTGGGCCCCCTAGCAATTAAAGATTATTAATTTACACATGAACTTAACCCAAGTATAGATAAACCACTAACGCAATTGAATGTCAATTAAAAAGCATACTGTGAAACAATACCTCTTCTCTCAATAACCTTGCATTCTCCTCCTCCAATTGCGTTACCAGAGACTCCAACTCCACAGTGTAAGCCTAAATTTTCAACAAAAAATAAAATAAATACATAGTAAACCCACCCCCTCCCGCCCCGACACATAAATCAGTTCACTTTGAATAAATAAAAGTCAGATAATTATAAATAACAAACCTGCTTCCGCTCCCTTGACCTGGCGGCAGACTCTCTGTTCTTAATCATCCTTCTCTGTTTCTGCTGTGTTGCCTTATCCACCGGCGCTTCCTCCACCGCCCTCCTCTTACCTCTCCCACCGCCTCCACTGCCTCCGACAGCTACAATTCTTCCATCAATTCCATTCCCAAATCCCACGGCCGACTCCACATCAAACCCCTGCGCCGGCGCCTGAAACGGCATCACGGCACCATTCATCATAGAATCCACCGGAAACCCCTGCGGGCCAGCCCCGCCGGGAAGCCTAACATCCTCCTCTCTGACAGCTCCGGCCTTGGTCAAAAAATCCTCTAGAGTCATATGCGGCTCACTGCTGCTCCCTACGGTTCCACTCACGATCTCTTTCCACACCTCATCCACCGTCCTCTTCCCGGCGGCGGCAACATGATCTGCCGGAAATGCGTCGGAATCGGAGTAAATGTTCTTGAGGAACTCATCCATGTTCATAGAGCCAAAATTCTTGCTCTGATCAGATTGGAGCTCGGCAAGCAAATGTAAAGAGGAAGACTGGCGTGGCAGATCCGGATTCGCCGGTGACGTAGACGCCATCACCTTTGACGACGCCATACACACCTAATTCTAGGGGGTTTCTTCTTCAGATATTTCTCTCTCCTAGGGTTTACTTCAGGATCGGAACCAACTAGAAAAAATCGTTTCAAAGAGCTCGAAAGTGTAAGAGCGTGAGTCTCGCGGACAGTTTGAATGTGGGCGCAGAGAGAGAGAGAGAGAGATATATATATATATATATATATATATATATATAACTGTATGTGGGCGCAGAGAGAGAGAGAGAGAGATATATATATATATATATATATATATATATATATATATATATATATATATATATATATATACTAGCAATACATATTAAATTAAAAGACTAAATTAATTCTTAACACACTAGCACTTAAGGGTATAAACGAATCGAGTCGATTCGAGTATTGAGTTGCTCAGATTTAGTTCACAAAATTTATCGAGTATAAAATAAGGTTTGATTGAGGCTCATTTAGCTATCGAGTCGAGCACGATTCCGAACCGAGTCCGAACAGTTTGAACTTTTCGAACGAATATGATCCGAGTATCAATAGAAAATTACAATTGAAGAGGTTCGAGTAATTTATCGAACTTTAAAATTTGCTCATATTTGACTCATTTATATTTCGAGTCGAGCTCGAATCGAATTTTTAGTCGAGCGAGTACGAATCGAACCCGAACTACCAGCACTTAATATACATACTCCATAAAGTATTTAAATGAAAATTCTTATGAAGACAAATTTCAATGAATAAATAAAGAATATCAAACTTTAATAGTCAAATTCTCATAAATTTAAACTAAGTTTAACTACATTTCAAGATTGCAACTTTTTAAATAGTAACTTGACAATTAAATAATATTGTTTGCTTGTTATAACAACTCTTTTTTTTTTGTCGCACGTAGATGGGTATACAGTTTTGCAGAGCCGTAACTTGATACAAAAACTGATTGCAAGTCGTTATATAAATTTAAGATTAGCTCAACAACAAAGTTTAAAAATGAAGAACCAAGACAAAAAAGAAAGAGGGAGAGGTCAAACAAATAAGGTGACGAATGACTATACCCAACAATCAATACAGTTCTATTTATTGTTTTAAAAATAAAGAACACCCATAAATCTATTTATCAAAATAAGAAAATTGAACAAAAAATAATAACCACTAAAAAGGGGAAAAGAAAGGATTCAAAACTTTTCAATCAAATTTCTGCTAGTTTATTCTACTTTCTCAGCTACCAAACAAGTCCAAAATTTCAATTGATATTTTTGATTAAATACATATAATAACAGTGATGGTGGCATTAAATTATCATTTACTTACATAATTTTTTGTACACTCCATAAATATTCATAAAAAATTAAAATATACTCCTAACAACTAACACTAATTGTATTATAGACAAATTATTTAATATAAATAAATATTTAACTTAAAATTATCTAAAATAATAATATTAAGATTAATAAGATTAATAATAATAATAAGATTAATAATTATATAAAATATTTAACTTAAAATTATCTAAAATAATAAAAATTAATAATATTTTTAAAATATTTACACGAATGCATAAGATAAATTTAAAATTTGAAGATAATAAGAACTTTTCCACTTTGCTTCCTTTGGAGATACATTAAATATGCATTCAACCATAACAATATAGAATTAAAAATTGTTCTTTTTTACTCTTTATTTTAATTATAATCAGATAAGAACAGAGGGAAAAAGATTATACACCAATCTAAGACTCTTAAACTTATTTTTTTTTATATTACAATTTACTAAAAGAAAAATTTAAAAAGTTTTTAAAAAATTCCAAAATTTTCAAGCTTTCTCTTTGAAGAGAGAAGCTAAACCGGTGACAACCACCTTGCCTCCTCTATCGCAGCTCTTCGGTTTGACCGCTGGCGGCTGCCAGGGGATACAATCACCTCCGACTTCTCATCATTGCCGGGACATTTCTCCGTCGACGACAGAACACTGTTTGTTCTCCATTTTCGATTGCTCCACAGTCTCCTTGACGACATCGTTTGGAGGAGTGGTTCTGAAGGCACAACGTAACGAAAAATTAGATAAAAATTCAAAAAATATTACATTACCTAACGATTCTTTGCAACCTAAAATCACTTATAAGACTTATCAGTCAAACTAAAATAAGACGGAGGATAGCTTTTAATGAAACTTTTCACTTGTGGAGCTATAGAAAGATGTTCTGGTATGTAACGACCCCAAAATAGATCCATTCCATCCAACCTATTCTGAGTCGCCAAATACATGGTACAGAAAACAACTATAACTTTATTACAACAATTGTCGTGCAAAATACAACAACACATATGCTGTGAGTTTGGATATAAATATATACCAAATATGACTCATGTTCCAACCGTGGACATCACCTCACAATAACACCTTACATAAAGGTATAGTCAAAAACTGTTTTAGAAATTAGAATCTTTGGGAAGTGCTCAAGGAAACCTTCGTACATGGGAGGCCATGCTTCTAGGTTGTGATAGATATCATATGGCCACAGAATTATCCTTGGTTTACCCAATAGACCCCAAAGAAAAACGAGAAGATTACTATCATATTCTTCCCAATGGTGAGTCTTCTCTTGACTTATCATTATCCCCACTATCTCTAATTGAGAATTATACTTCAAACAAACACCAAGATTATATAGGTAGTGCTCGTATATATACTCAGCAAGTGGATGAGCACATCCCTGTCTTATGATAACACGAGGTTGTATGTCATTAGACATCTTGTATGATAGTGACAAAACACCCTTCCAACGTTGGGTACACCTTACCCTATTGGATTCACCAAATTTAACTACTAAATGAACTTTTCTATACTGCTTCGGGAGAACATCCACAGCTAGAGACCACCGTTCTATTTCCCCGTTACCCTCGCTCGACCCAGCTACACTCTTATTACCTGAAAGGAATTGTGAAGCAAAAGGGTGAGCACAACTAGCTCAGTAAAGAATATCATGACTAAAGATAATTAAATTATCAATAGCCTTCATCAATAATAAATCAGAGATTTAGAACATATGGTAAATGATAAAAATTTCAACCATAGTTGCAGCGGAACGAGCAATCCATTAGAAGAGTCAAATAGACGATAAAGTCTATTATCTCTTCCATGTTAAAAATCCACCAACAATGTTTTATCCATGTAACATCACTCAATAGTTCCTTTCCACAATCATATGAATAACTCATAATCATAATTGTGACTCTAAATTTTTCTTCGCACCCAGGACGAAGAATATTTTCATCACCTGTCTTTACCTGAAACATCAAAGATCATGGTTATACCAAATCACAGTTCCTGTTTATAATCATATTAACAAATCCATCTTTGCACTACGGGCCAAAGATATTCATCAACAAACCATATTTGCACTACGGGCCAAAGATATTCAACAACAGTTCATCTTTGCACTACAAGTCAAAGATATTTATCAACAGACCATCTTTGCACTACATGCCAAAGATATTCATCAACAATTCATATTTGCACTACAGGCCAAATATATTCATATCTCAAAGAAATATATAATCATTTCAGAATTTATATAAACAATAATTATAACCATGTTGATCAATTCACCTTTGCACTTAAGCTTAAGATATTCAATTATAAATTCAATGGTCATGATCATACCAGTCACAATTCAACTTTGCACTACAGGCCAAAGAGAACCCTAGTCATGATCATACCAATAATCTACCCATCTTTACACTTCAGTGAAAGAGAATTTCAACATCAGGGTTATAAAAATATTATATATGATGATAAAAATAATATGATCAACATATAGTTTTAATCTCAAGAGTAATATTCGTAACTCATGAATAGTAAATCGTGAATAGTAACTCATGAATAGTAACCCCGACACAAAAGATAGAAATTCCACAATAAAATACATACCAATATTTCGGTATAATGATATTGAAAGAATAACATTTCATAAATTTATAAACAATTTATTTTAATTGTTTACACTTTACTAATTAATGCATTTAATCATCATAAAATGCCAACTCTTACAATTTCATCATCAATAACCAAAACCCTCATCAAAAATCTGCATATACCTCATATAGGATTCTCAAGCCATAAAATCTTATTTTCCAATTTTCTTTCTTCACAAAACATATTTAATTCATTTACTCATAACTAGACCATTTTCATGAAAAATACCAAATCAGTTCCAAAAATATTTCTTTTCTGGGATTTAGCATAATATAGTCCCATAGTGAACATATATTTTTCTCAGAATTTTTAAAATTCATTTACTATTTTTCATATGGCCAAAACCGCCGAATATTTAGACATTTATCATAAATTGTACTTTTATCCAAAAATTCTAAAATTCACAGAGTATACTCCTATCATATACATGTACTCCCAATAAAAATTTCATCAATTTTGGAGTTAACCACAAGAAATTATAAGCAGTTACTTTTAAAATAGTCTTTTCTCATAAAATTCATAACTCTCAATCTATACATCCAAAAATCACCATTTTTGGACACAATCAATAAAACTCATCAAAATATCATTTCAAATTTTTCCAGAATTTTTGAAGTTCAGAAAAATTACGAAACTGAAAATCATAACAACCCTTAAAATCCCTTAATATCCCTTACTATCCCTTACTATCCCTTACCTCAAAAGAGCAGTACTTCTGATCGGTATAAGGCTGAAGGAAACTTGCACTGATGAATAGCAACTCACCAAGTATCTAAATACTCACAAAATACACTCAATAATCTAGAGAGAGAAAGAGAGAAAGCTTATGTTTCTGGTGTGATTTTCAATTCTAACTTAGCCCTCTATTTATAGGAAAATTTTGGTAGGTTTGACCTGCAACCTGATGGCTTTACCTGCTACTATTCCCACCCACCACATTTGAAATATAATTCAGTACATTTCTTCACCAACCACAAGTGGGGCCCACCAATTCTAGAATTTTCCACCAAAAATGATTTATAACCTGATTTCCGAATCAGCCACCTCTTAAAATTCATAACAAATCATACGTTCATTTTTAACGGTTCAAAATTTATGGACATATACTCAACTTATATATGTATAACATATCCAAAAATTACCACGATCCAACGGTCGGATTAAAAATTATAACCCCCGTAAAATATCTCAAAAACCCTGATTTTTAATACCTCCATTTCGAAAAAATAATGATAAAAACCTCAACATTAACTCCTTCATTTTTAACCACAAAAATATATCCCTCATTTATATCCACATAATATAAATATTTCCTTATCATATGAATCAATAATTAATTATTCACAAATAATATTACAGAATCACATTTATGACAACCAGGTCGTTCCCAGGAAAGAGGGGGCTTTCCAATAAGAATTTTTCCTTACTGGCGCGCAATTAAATGACCAAACCTCTCCTTAGACAGAACTTTCTAGACATTGTCAATAATGTTATCTAATAATACTATTCAAATAATATGAATTATTGATCTGATAATGGGAAATACTGTGCAGCAACAATTATTGAACAACAATAATACAAAATTTCAACGTAGTAATTATTGAATCAATAAAATAAAATATTGAACAGTAATTACTGTAACAATTATTGAGTAGTGCCTTCTTACGTAAGAATCAATAATTTCAAAAATACTGTGCAATACCGTGTGCTACTGTGCAATAACGCGTATTACTGTATTTTAACCACCGGGTATTCCAACAGTGTTAACGGTAACAACTACGCCGTTATTTGTAAAAACTCAAATTTGTCGTTTTCTTCACCCGACAGTTATTCTGTTATGGGGCCCACAAATGGCTGCGCCGTCGTACGAATATTCCCCGACAGAAAGAATATTCCACGACCAAACGAATATTCCCCGACAACAATGATTATTTTATAACCACTTGCTTATTTTGAAAAAAAATCATATTTCACTCATAACTTTAAACTTTTATCAATTTAACCATTTACTGAATAGTAATTATAAGAAAATTGAATACTTTTATTTCATAAAATCCGGGGTCTTACATGGTAAGTTTTTTTAAAGCTTATATGTATACATAGCGATTTGAATGCCCAAAGTTTCACCAAATATTGTAGTTGCACTGTAAAATACTATTATCAGAAGCACATCCATTAAAGCTTATATGTATGCATAGAAAGTGATTTATACTACCACAAAGCTCACCAAACGGGCCAGCTCGACAAAAAATTTAGACATTTAATAATCCCAATAATCGTGAAATTAAAACAACGAAATGAATTAATTTCAAACTAAAAGTAGAATATTAGAAGCATTCAAGTGTAGGGATGATTACATTTTCAATGTAGATTTGGAGTTGTAGCAATCACCAAGGAAGACATAATAAATATTTAAGTAAATGCAAAAACCACCCAATCATAGGAAAACAAGGTTCATTAATCTTTAAGAAATAAAATATCAATTTACTGTACTCACCGTGGAGACTGTCCCTTAATTTAAATTGTCCAACTTCAACATTTTTCTGGAGTTTACCTCTCCTTCCCGCCCGTCAATCAGTAAGTAAAACACCATCTTCCCCATTTACTCCATTAGGTAAGCCTGCAAAAGACAGAAAATGACAACAGTTTCTAATACTATTCATTGTTCCAAACTCCATAGCCTTATGATACAAAAACTAACTTTGTTTAATTTCTCCATTATGGTGATTATTGTGGGTAATACTACCAATCCTCAGGGATGCTTCATATCCAGTGTCTCCAAACACATTCTCTAAAATGTTAATGAATCCATTGCTCTGACCTAAGGGACTCTATAATGCAAGTTTGACAGACACCTCATAGTTAAATGAAATTTTCTTGAGAATGTAACCGTAGTGATATTTCTCATCTTCTTGAGAAACAGAAGGTCCAACATATTATCATTCACAAAGAGAAAATCAATACAAGAAACGCTCACCTGCCTACAAAGCTTCAATTGTTCAAATAATTTTTCATCATTACTGTGTCGCCCCCAAAATTAGGTATACATCACCCATTCTGAGTTGTCGGATACATGGTACAAAATTCAAATACAACTTCATTTAAATAACTGTTGAGTTGTTGTATAGAATACGACCACAGTTAACTATGAGTTTTAATACAAATGTATGTAACTCTCATGGTACCTCGACCACAACCTTACAATGATACTTTACATAAAAGTATAGTCAAAAACTATTTTAGAAACTAAAATATTTGGGAAGTGCTCAAGGAAACCTTCGTACATGGGAGACCATGCGTCTAGGTTATGATAGATATCATATGTCCACAGAATTACCCTTGGTTGACCCAAAAGTCCCCAAATAAAAATAAGAAGATTACTATCATCTTCTATCCAATGGTGAGTCTTCTCTTGACATATAAATATCTCCGTTGTCTCCAAGTGAAAATTATACTTCAAATAAACTCCAAGATCATATAGATAGTGCTCGTAGATATATTCAGCAAGTGGATGTGCAGAACCATGTCCTATGAGAACACGAGGTTGTATGTCATTAGACATCTTGTATGATAGTGTCAAAACTCCCTTCCAAAGTTGGGTTAGCCTCACCCTATTTGATTTACCAAATATAACTACTAAATGATGTATAGAATACAACACACTTTTCTATACTGTTTAGGGAGAACCTCCACAGCTATCACACTATTTCATAGAATAGTGAGGACTACTAATGATATCATCTGGACCGTCACTCCGTTCCCCGACTAGTCTCTGCTGCGTTCTCACTTCCTGAAGAGAACAATGAAAGCAAAAGGGTGAGCTCAACTAACCCAGTAAAAAATATCATAATTAAAGCTAATTTACATCATCAATAGCCTTCATCATTAATAAATCAGAGATTTAGAACATATGGTAGCTGATAAAACTTTTCAACCATAGTTGCAGCGGAACGAGCAATCTATTAGAAGAGTCAAATAGACCATTAGGTCTATTATCTTCTCCATGTTAAAAGTCCACCAATAATATTTTATCCCTGTAACATCAATCAACAATTCATGTCCACAATCATATGAATAACTCATAATCATAATTGTGATTCTAAATTCCTCTTCGCACCCAGGACGAAGATAATTTTCATCACATATATTCACCTGAAACATCAAAAATTATGGTTATACCAAATCACAATTCTTATTTATAATCATACTAATTAATTCATCTTTGCACTACGGCCAAAGACATACAACTATATTTTAGAAGAGTCAAGTAGAGCATGATATCTACTATCTTCTACAAATTAAAAGTGTATAACCAATATTTTATCGCTGAGACTCAACTTAAGAAATAATCCACACCTTCGAATTATCCATGCACTACGACCAATGATATTCGTTAGTATCACATCCATGAATTATCCATGCACTACGGCCAAAGATATTCATTATTATCACATCCATGAATTAATATTTCATCGCTGAGACTCAGCTCAATAATTAATCCACATCATCGAATCATCCCTGCACTACAGGCCAAGGATATTCATTAGTATCACGACCACGAATTATCCATGCACTACGGGCCAAAGATAATCGTGTTTTCATCAACGGTCTTGATCATGCCATAAAACAATTCATCTTTGCACCCTTGGCCGAAGAGAATCCATAGCCATAATCATACCAAAAATTGTCCATTAATGCACTACGGGCCAATGAGGACTTTTTCACATCATTTGTAACATTACGGTCATGATTATACCAAATAATCCCTGGTCATAATCATACCAAGTCCATCTATACACTACAGGCCACAGATGACTTTCAACATAATATAAACATAAGGATGATGACAATGACATAATAATTCAATAAAACAAGTTCAAGAATTAATTTATCCAGGAATCAATAACGTCCAAATTGTCAACATGATACTGCTTTGTGGAGTAAAATTCAAAAATGCTCAGAAGAATACTTCCATGAAAAGATACTGAATGAAGCGCAAATATCAAGGATATTCCACTAATTTCATGGAGTATAAAAGACAAAACTTTAACCAACTGAGTATAATAAAGAATGGAATAACAAAAGAAATCACCAGACATGCGATAGACCGCACAGACAGGTTATTCTAACAAAAAAATAAATAGTGGAACCAGGTCATGCGTAAATGCACTGACAAGATATTCCGACAGAATAATAAATAACGGAACCAGGTCCAGCGTAAACGTACATATAGGATATTCCGACAGAATAATAAATAATGGAACCAGGTCCGGCGTAAATCACAGACAGGATATTCCGACAGAATAATAAATAATGGAACCAGGTCCGGCGTAAAGCACAGACAGGATATTCTGACAAAATAATAAATAATGGAACCAGGTCCGGCGTAAAGCACAGACAAGATGTTCCAACAGAATAATAAAAATGTAATAACAGAAGAATTTTATCAAGTATAGGGTAGCCCGCGTATACAGGTTATTCCAACAGAATAATAAAGAATGGAATAACAGAAGTTTTCTTCATGAATAAGAAAGAAAGAATACCCTTTTCGAGTACAACAAATAATATCCCTTACCGTAAAAGAAACTTGATATCGGAGTAGTGAAGTAGCAGAATACTTTTCTTCTCTCTCTATAATTTCTCTCTCTAGAGTTTCAGTGAATTCGTAAGAAATAATGAAGGAATGAACTTCTATTTATAGAAGAATGGACTGCATAGTAACTAATTCATGAACAGTCCAGATTGATTTACTTTTAATCGGACGGTCCATATTTAAAGCAAAATCTTTTAAATAAAATATAATATATTCTATTTAAAATCTAATAAAACGAATAACTTTATAAAAGATTTTACTATACAAATACTATGCAGGAACTATGTAAACACTATGCATAATAAAATATAATATATTCTAATTATTGTCTAATAAAACAGATAACTTTATAAAAGTATTCTATTTTATATAAAAAGATTTTACTATTAGCCTAATAAAACGAATAACTTTATAAAAGTATTCTGTTTTATATAAAAAGTTTTTCTGTTTTATTACATTAGTAATACCAATAAAAAAAAATTGAGTGACTTCTCACGTAAGCATCAATAATCAATACCGTGTGCTATTATGCAACCACGCGTATTACTGTACTTTTAACACCGGATGTTTCAACAGTTAACGGTAAAACTTTCGCCGTTATTTTCATAAAAATATTTTTGTCGTTTTCTCAATCCGACAATAATTCTGTTGTGGGGTCCACCAATGATTGTATCGTCGTACGAATATTCTCCGACAAAAAGAATATTCCCCGACTAATCGAATATTCCCCGACACAACGAATATTTTATATCAACTTGCTTACTTTGAAAAAAAAATTCGCATATTACCTTTAACTTTAAACTTTTATCAATTTAACTATTTACCAAAATAGAAAAATTGAATACTTTTATTTCATAAAATTCGGGGTCTCACAATTATCACTGTGCTTGAAGGAAACATCTGGCAGTCCAATTGCTGCCTTTTACTCTGAAATTGCTACGATTATTCTTTTATGTTGCTCAGCAAGGCGCTTCTGTTTAGCCTCATTTTCAATTCGTCTTTGATACTCCAAAGTTTCTTCAAGCTTTCTTTCCTCTGCTTCAAGCTCAATTTTCTTCCGTCTAAGTTCTTCATGTTGATTTAAGTCAATGCCACTCCCACCAACAACAGTTGCAGAATCTAGATGATCTCCATCACATGCAACTGTCGAGGAGCTGCAGATAGACAAATATTGACAATGCATTATATGATGTCATATTTGAATGTATGAAAAATCCACATCTATTATGGAAGGACTGCCACGCAAATGTCAAATTTTGAGATAAAGAGAGCATACATCAATTCAGCAGTCTCGTGATGAAGAAGCTCATTGCTATCAAACACCTGCAAAGAGATGTAAAATAATTAGACCTACATAATCACATTTAAATACCAGTAAATAAGACATTGAAAATATTGATTATACATTTCATACTTTTAAATCCTTGGTTTTCCTGTGATATTTATTCTTCTTCTTTTCCTTAGACTTCTCATGTAGATGTCTTGAATTATCAGTTCCCGCACCACTATCCTTTTTATAATCTAAAACAAGTTCTGCTAAAAATGCTTTTTTAGCAGCATCAGATTTCTTAGTGGCATCTTTTTCTGCTAGACCCTACAGGGGTGCCTGGAGAAGAAGAGATTAACACAGGTTAATAAAGTATTTCAAGACGAAGATCCATAAATAAGTAGATCTAATCGAAAATAAGTAAAATCATACACCAAAAATAAGCAAAATCAGACTTTATTTCTTTTAAATTTGTTTTTATGAGTAACCCATAGTCACTTTTAATCAAAAATCCTAACACAAGCTAAGAAAACACATAAACACACCATAGCAACAGATGAAAATATCCCAAATCTGTAGTTGTTCTAACTAAGTCAGCTATTAATAAATGTGTAAAATGTGTATAGAAATAAAGAAACTCACATCAACTTAAGCCTAATCTAGAACACCCAGAACCATAAATCAAGAAAAATAAACTAAGAAGCTAAATGAAACCAAGAAGAAAGAAGAAGAACCTGCTTTAATGTGCCAGAGTAAAGCCAACCCAGAAAGTTGCAACACATATTCAGATAAATTTTAGAGTTCTAAAATTTGATCCCCAATTTTTTGTCGACTGGATTGAGAAGAAAATGTTTAAATCTTACAACACAGACTTCCGATCCAAAATTGCAAATTAAAAAGTGCATAATCCGACAATCAACTTTGCACCAGAATATCCGATCAAAATAACATTTTCAGGCCAGAATCAGCTTTGCAAGTAATAACTCCCCAACCAATCAAAATTTCAGGCCTGAATTAGCTTTTCAAGTAGTAATTCTTGCAGGTCCACGTCCTTATCGTCTATTCGAATATTTAACGACTTCAAGTCCACGTCCTTATTATTGCAATCCTACAACTCAAAAGCAACCCTAGCATACTCAGAATTGAACACGCGATTCATCAACACATAGACTACCGCCAGTTATTTGTGGAAAAAAGCAGAAAATAAACAAAAAGATTATATAAATGATAAATCTGTCATCAATACTATATCTCAAGTCTCTCTCAAACACACATAGGCACAAAAATATACTACTACAACTTACTTCAAACTGATCCATAAAAAAATAATTCTAATCTAGGCCATTACACACAAACACAGATCGCACGCACCACATATCTAATTATATAACAACATTATATTCCATAATTTTGCAATTAAATAACTAGATATGTGGTGTGATTTTTAATTCTAACCTAAGCACCCTATTTATAGGAAAATGCTTAAAACACCAAAGCAGAAAATTTAATAAAATATTAATATAATTATACAAATTTTCTTTAGCCCACCTTTTAGTCAAAAACACCAGCCACACATGTTAATGATGTCCAAAAAAATACAAAAAATATTTTTCTCAAAATAATTAACTAAACCTCCCAAAAATCAATTATTTCGAAACTTCGGAATTTCAATAATTCATAATAAATAGCCCTTTTATCAGAAAATTCGAATCTTACGTGTTTTTATAGGAAATTCAATTCTCTACAACTTTGCAGAAGAAAGTTTTTCCAAATTCCAAACAGAAATTGACCGAAATCCATAAATGGACGATTTTACAGGCTTTAATCAAATTTCAGTCAAAAAATGGGCCCACATACATGTTTAACATGTTTTAAACAACTTTTACAACAAAAATACTTTTTCTCCTTATATACTCATATATCCCACATTCATTGTAAAAATATCATCATTATTATATTATAATAATATAATAAAATATTATTTTATCAGAAAAGATAAAATATCAATTTTTAACAATTGTCACTTTAAAAATTTTCTCCATCTATATCCACATAAAATGAATATTTTCCTCATCATATAAATCAATAATTAATTATTCACAAATAATATTACAGAATCATAGTACTGGCAACCAGGCCGTTCCCAGGAAAGAGGGGGCTTTCCAATAAAGATTTCTCCTTACTGGCGCGCAATTAGGTGACCAAACCTCTCCTTAGACAGAACTTTCTAAACATTGCCAATAATGTTATCTAATAATATTATTCAAATAATATGAATTATTACTCCGATAATGGAAAATACTGTGTAGTGACAATTATTGAAACAACAGTAATATAAAATATCAACGCAACAATTATTGAATCAATAAAATAAAATACTGAACAATAATTACTGTAACCATTATTGAGTAGTGCCTTCTTACGTAAGAATCAATAATTGGTGCAATACAGTGTGCTACTGTGCAACAACGCGTATTACTGTATTTTAACCACCGGGTATTCCAACAGTATTAACGGTAACAACTACGCCGTTATTTATAAACAACTTATACTTGTCATTTTTTTCATCCAATCGCTTTCCGTTATGGGGCCCACAAAAGATTGCGCCGTCGTACGAATATTCCCCGACAGGAAGAATATTCCACGACCAAACGAATATTCCCCGACAACAATGAATATTTTATAACCACCTGCTTATTTGAAATATTTGCGCATTTTACCCATAACTAACCTATTTAATCAATTTAACCCTTACTATTTCAAAATAATAAATAGAGGAAATTTAAATTTCATTTATTAATAATTTGGGGTCTTACAATGTAACAAAAGTCTCTCCTAACGGAGTCTCCACAGATAAGTCAAAGTCCAATTTTTTCAGAGTCAAGTTTAAACGCTGAGCACAAGCAGGAGAGATAAAAGAATGGGTAGAACTGGTATCTAGTAAGGTATAAACTTCGCAAGAGTTCAAGATTAGCTTACCCGTGATCACCTCGTTCGGATTTCTCGCGTTTTGGCTAGTTACGACAAATGCCCTCTCTTGAACCATCGACTTTATTTTGTCCGTAGTCGCCTTTGGTGCCACCATCCCAGTTGGACTTGACTTTGCTACCGGACAAAATCGGGCTATATAACCGTCTTTTCCACAATTGAAACACACCTTGAAAGGCTGTGAACAGTTTGGACTTATGTGTCCTTCCTCTCCGCATCTGTAGCATCTAACTGGCGGTCGTTCTCCTCCTCTAGAATTTGTTGTTGGTGCTGCTGCTGATGTCTTCCCATCATTGTTGAATCTCCTTTTTTTAAAATTTCCACTTGACTCACCTCTCCTGTTATCATGGCCACAATTAGCACCCGAGTGGTTACCGCTTTTGTCCGTATTTTTCCCTCCGTGCTGGTTATCATCGCTCCGATGAATGTTGTTACCGGTATGACCCTGGTTGTGGTCCCTTGGTTGAACATACTCATTATCTCGCTCTAATAATTGAGCCCTATTTACAACATATGAATATAAAGAAAATTTATGAGAGATAAAATATTGTCGAATCTCGGGTTTTAGACCTCTCAGAAACATCCGTGTCATTTGTTCCTCATTCTCTACCAAATGAGGTGCAAACCTGGATAACTCTGCGAACTTCGCCTCGTACTGAGACACAGTCATGTTTTTTTGTTCTAGTCTGATAAACTCTACCTCCTTCATATGACGAATACTTTAAGGAAAGTACTTATCATTGAACAGCTTCTGAAACGTTTCCCAAGACATGCTGAGTGCGGCAGGCTGGGTACGCTTCACAGATTTCCACCAATAATTTGCCTCACCACGGAACATAAAGGTGGCGAATGGAACCTTTTGTTCCTCCGTGCAACCCAAGACATCAAATATCTTGATAATTTGCTTGACCCACGTTTCCGCCTTAATCGGATCCAATTTTCCCCAGAATTCTGGTGGTCCCAACTCTTTAAACTACTTGGTTGTGACAAACCGCACGTTGCTATCATTTTCACCCGTATTTTGTACACGAGTCTCCCTCGTCTGAATTTGCATGAACTGCAAAAAGCTTCTAAACATTTCATCATTCATCGTTTGTTCGGTCGTATTGTTTACAGGAGGAATATTACCTTCCTATTGCACGTTCTCCTGGTTAGTGATTGAAGGTTGTTCCACAGTCTCATACACTCCATTGTTAACATTCTCAACTGCCATTCTTAAAAACTGTCATAAAACAAGGGTTAATTAAACAAATTAAAATGTTACATAATATCCATATATTATGACCGACCAACAAATAAGCTTAGGTAGGACATACTAGCGAAGGATTTACTCGTCTCTCCCCTCCTAGTTCTATTCCCCGATCTCCGCCAGAGACCATATCCCTAAGCTCTGATACCAACTGTGACACCCCCAAAATAGGTATACATCGCCCATTCTGACTCTCCAAATACATGGTACAAAAACAAATACAACTTCATTACTACAATTGTCGTGCAAAATAAGACAACACATAAACTGTGAGTTTAAATATAAATATTGTCTAATAGACAGTATTAAAACTCAAAAGGAGTTGTCATTACAATTATTGATACACTATTTTATAAAAATAGTGAGGACTGCTAAAATAACTTTTTAGAACCATCACTCCATACCCCGGTTAGTTCCTGCTATATTCTCACCTCCTGAGAAGAAAAATAGAACAAAAAAGAAAAGGGTGAGCTCAACTAGCCCAGTAAAGAATATTATGACTATGATAATATATAAAAAATTATCATTAGTCTTCAACAGAGAAAAATCTGATAGAATATAATAGACAACAAGTTTTAGGTCAACAACTGCAGCGGAAATAATAATTCATTAGAAGAGTTAAGTAGAGAATGAAATCTACTATCATCTATGAATTTAAAAGTCCATCATCAACATTTTATCCCTGTAACATCAATCAATATACATCTTGAATCAAATATTCATCTTTACACTACGGGTCAAAGATATTCATTTGTATCACCAGTTGGTCATGTTCATCTCAACACCTGCTCATCTTTGCACTACGGGCCAAAGATATTCATCAGGTAATCATTCATCTTTACACTACAGGCCAAAAATATTCATCAAGTATCACCATTAATGACTGAGGATGATGAAAAACATTTTAGAGAACGCATCCCGTACGATAAAAGGACAAAGTTTAGAGAATGTACTTTAGATAATTCAAGTTTAAAAATACTCCATAATAAAACAAAATGGAGAAAAATTCAAGAATGGCGATCAAAACATGGATACAATCAAAAATAGTAACCATAATAGACATCTAGGACAAAGAAGAGAAAATTTCATTTTTCGGTGAATAGTGTTGTATTCGTGAATAGTGCCGTATACGTGAATAGTAACTCCGACACAAAAAGTTTCAAATTTGATAAAAAGTTCAGACCAATATTTTGGCATAATGATATTCAAAAAAATAATACCATTTACAAAAAAATAGCATCCCTTACCTCAAAATATAGTATTTCTGACCGAAATATCGGATATGACGCTGAAGAAAACTTGCACTGAATAGTAACTCTCAAAGTATCTAAATATTCACAAAATACGCTCGATAATATATATAAAGAGAGAGAGAAAACTTGTTTCTGGTGTGATTTTTAATTCTAACTTAGCACCCTATTTATAAGAAAATGTTAGAACGCCGAAGCAGACTTAACCTGCTACCTGATGGCTTTACCTGCTACTATTCCCGCCCACCACTTTTGAAATAAAGTTTCAGTATATTTCTCACCAACCAAAAGTGGGGCCCACCAATTCTAAAAATTTCTAAAATATTTTAAATAATCAGTAACTTCAATAATTCAAATAAAATAGCACTTTTATCAGAAAAATTCGAATCTCATGTCCATTCCACACAAATTTTAATTCTATACAACTTTGTAGCTTTAAGTTTTTCCAAATTCTACATCGAAAATATCCGAAATTCACAAACGGATAATTTTTAATACCTCATAAAATTTATAACAAATCATACGTTAATTTTTAACATTTCAAAATTTATTGACAAATACTTAACTTATATATGTATAACATATCCAAAAATCACAACGATCTAACGGTCGGATTAAAATTATAACTCACGCAATAGAGTTTTAAGAACACTATTTTGATTTTTAAAACCTCCATTCCGACAAAATACTAATAAAACCCCTCAACACTAATTCTTTCATTTATAATGTGAGACCCCAGATTTTATGAATAAATATTTAATTTTTCTCGAAATAATTATTTTTTTTATATTATGGTGTGGATTTGATATAATAGTTATGGGTAGTATTTATAAATTTTACAAAGTATGCAAGTTGTCATATTATATTCGATTGGTCGGGGAATATTCTTTTTGTCGGGGAATATCCGTACGACGGTACAATCATTGGTGGACCCCACAACAGAATTATTGTCGGATTGAGAAAACGACAAAAATACTTTATGAAAATAACGGCGGAAGTTTTACCGTTGATACTGTTGAACTACTCGGTAGTAAAAGTACAGTAATACGCGTTGTTGCATAGTAGCACACGGTATTGATTATTAATGCTGATGTGAGAAGTCACTCAGTTTGATTCAATTATTGTCAGTTAATAATATGAATTATTTAGTGATAATGACGTTTTGTTTTATTCGTATTATTAACGTAATAAAACAGAAACATCTTTTTATATAAAACAGAATACTTTATTAAAGTTATTCTATAAATAGAATATATTATATTTTATTTAAAAGATTTTTCTTTAAATATGGACCGTCAGATTAAAGTAATCAATCTGGACCGTTCATGGATTAGTTACTATGCATTCTATTTTTCTATAAATAGCAGCTCGTTCCTTCATTATTTCTTACGAATTCACTGAACTCTAGAGAGAGAAACTATAGAGAGAAACTATAGAGAGAGAGAAGAAGAGTATTCTGCTACTTAACTACTTCCTTATTTCAGCTCTTCTTTAAAACGGTAAGGGGTGTTATTCTTTCTTATTCATGAAGAGAACTGTTGTTATTCCATTTCTTATTATTCTGTTGGAATAACCTGTATACGCGGTCTACCCTATACTTGGTGACATTCTTCTATTATTCTATTGGAACATCCTATCTGTGTGTTTTACACCGGACCTGGTTCCGTTTTTATTATTATTCTGTTGGAACATCCTGTCTGTGTGTTTTACACCGGACCTGGTTCCGTCTTGTTATTATTCTGTTGGAACATCCTGTCTGTGTGTTTTACACCGGACCTGGTTCCATTATTTATTATTCTGTCGAAATATCCTGTCTGTGCGTTTACGCCGGACCTGGTTCCATTATTTATTATTCTGTCGGAATATCCTGTCTGTGCGTTTACGTCGGACCTGGTTCCATTATTTATTATTATGTTGGAATAACCTGTTTGTGCGGTCTATCGCATGCATGGTGATTTCTTTTGTTATTCCATTCTTTATTGTACTCAGTTGGTTAAGTTTTGACTTCTATACTCCATAAAATTTGTGGAATATCCTTGATAATGGCGTTTCATCCATTATCTTTTCATGAAAATATTCTTCTAAGTATTCTTGAATTTTACTCCACAACGCAGTATCATGTTGGCAATTTGGACGTTATTAATTCTTGGATAAATTAATTCTTGAACTTGTTTTATTGAATTCTTATATCATTGTCATCATCCTCATGTTTATAAAATGTTGAAAGTCATCTGTGGCATGTAGTGCATAGATGAACTTGGTATGATTATGACCGGGATTATTCGGTATTATCATGACCGTAATGTTACAAATGATGTGGTAAAAGTCATCATTGGCCCGTAGTGCATTGATGGACAGTTGTTGGCATGATCATGACCATTAATGAATACACGAATATCCTTGGCCGTAGTGCAGGGGTGATTCGATGATGTGGATTATTTTATTAAGCTGAGTCACAGCGATAACAGTGTTGAAAAACCTTTTAAATCATAAAAGATAGTAGAGTTTATTTTCTACTTGACTCTTTTAATGGATTGCTTGTTCCACTGCAGTTAAACTTGATGTCTATTATATTTTATCAGTTTAACATTGTTGAAGGCTAATGATAATTTATTCTGTATTATCTTAGTCATAATATTTCTTACTAGGTTAGTTGAGCTCACCCTTTCTTTCACTGTTCTCTTCAGGAACTGAGAACGTAGCTGGGGCAAGTCGGGGAACGGAGTGATGGTTCGAATGATATTATTAGTTAGTAGTCCTCACTATTCTATGTAATAGTGTGTTAATAAATGTAATGAGGACTCCTTTTGAGTATGAATACTCTCTAGAAGATAATATTTGTATTCAAACTCACAGTTTATATTTTGTCGTATTGTACACGACAGTTGTATTAGTAAGTTGTATTTGTATTCTGTACTTTGTATCTGACGACCCAAGATGGGTGATGTATACCTAATTTTGGGGGCGTCACAGTTGGTATCAGAGCTTAGGGATATGATCCCTGGCTAGGATGTGAGAATAGAACTAGGAGCGGAGAGACGGGAAATTCCTTCGCTAGTATGACCTACCTAAGTTTATTTGGTATTTAATTGGTCGGTCAAAGTATATGGATAATATGTTATATGTTAATTAACCCTTGTTTTGTTGCAGTATTTGCAAATGGTATATGAAAATGTTGAGATAAACAATGAAGCACATGAGACCATTGAATCACCAACGATCAATGCTCAGGGTAATGTGCAACCAGAGGACAATAATCCTCATGAAAATAATAACACCGATGAAATGGTGAATGATGGGATGGTCAGAGACTTTATGAAATTCATGCAACAACAAAATAACTCTCGGACAGTCACCGCTAAGCAGTTCAAGGAGCAATTCATGCAACAACGGGCGAGAGCGGCTCCTATCCAAAATGAAGGAGGAAACAATGACAACCCACGGTTGGTCACCGCTAAGCAATTCAAGGAGCTAGGACCACCGGAGTTTTTAGGAAAGCCAGAACCACTTAAGGCGGAGACGTGGTTAAAGCAGATCACCAAGATATTTGATGTCTTGGGATGCTCCGAGGAGCAAAAGGTTCTCTTTGCCACTTTTATGTTGCGTGAAGAGGCAGATTACTGGTGGAAATCTGTAAAACGTACCCAGCCTGACGCACTCAAGATGTCTTGGGAGAAGTTCCAAGAACTGTTCAATGACAAGTACTTTCCCGAAAGTATTCGTCACATGAAGGAGGTGGAATTTATCAAGTTGGAGCAAAACAACATGACCGTGTCGCAGTACGAAGCCAAGTTTGCCGAGTTGTCCCGGTTTGCGTCCCACTTGGTGGATAATGAAGAGAGAATGACGCGAATGTTTTTGCGAGGTTTGAAACCTGAGATACGTCAACATCTTATTTCTCATAAACTGTGTTTGTATTCAGATGTTGTGAATAGGGCTCAGTTAGTGGAGCGCGATAACGAGTCAACGCAATCAAAAGAGAGCAGTCGGCAAAATGATAATACTGGTGATAACAGTCATCAAAGCGGTGACAATAAGCATGGAGGGAATCAACATGCCAGAAATGGTAACCACTTCAATGGTAATCATGGCCAAAACAATAAGAATGGATATTTCAAGAAGAGGAAATTCAACAATGATGGAAAGACGTCAGCACCAGCACCTGTCGTTAAGGAAGGAGAACGACCACCTATTATATGCTTCAAATGCGGAGGGGAGGGACACATCAGTCCAAACTGCGCGATGCCATCCAAAGCATGCTATAATTGTGGAAGAGAAGGTCACTTAGCCCGATTTTGTCGTTCACCGAAGACAAGTTCAGATAGGATGGAGGCACCAAAGACCGTCCCAGAAAAGCCAAAGCCAGTAGTTTAAGAGAGAGCGTTTTTTTCGTGACGAGGAACCTGAATAAAATTATCACGGGTATGTTAGTCATAAACTCTTGTGAAGTCTATACCGTGTTAGATACCCGTTCTAATCACTCTTTTATTTCACCTAGTTGTGTTCAATGTTTGAACTTAACTCCGGAGAAGTTAGATTTTGATTTATCTGTTGAAATTCCGTTGGGAGAAACCTTTGTTACCTCCACTATTTATAAATCTTGTTCAAATCAACACTTTCACGTTACCTGTTGATCTTATCTCTTTGAAAATACTTGCATTGATGTGATTTTTGGAAACGATTGGTTAACTGCTCATCATGCTTTTCGTAAGGTTGTTAGCTTTCATATTCCTAACCAACCTATTATGCGAATTCAAGTAACCAAATCACTAAAGTCAATCATTGTCGTATCAAACCATAAGTAAAAATCCCCGTTCCTTTCGTTGTTGACTTCCTGGTGTGGAATGCACCGAAGCTAGACTTTCCGTAGGAGACGTTGTAAATGATGATGGCAAGTTGATAGGTATCAATGTGACGTGTTATCCAAGTCTTGGATGAGGGTCACAGTTTTGAACGATATTTCTATTGTTAATAAATTTCTTGACGTATTCTTGAAAACTTCTTAGCCTACCCCAGAGCGTAAAATTGAATTTTGTATTGACCCCAGTACAAAACCCATTTCTTAAACCCTCAAATATTTCTTCAACTAAAACAAACGTATTATGCGCCAAAGACATTGGCTCGAGCTGTTGAAGATTACGATCGTACCATTCAATAATATCGTGGAAAAGTGAACGTGGTAGCTGACGCGTTGTGTAGAAGATCGTATACGGTTACAAGTGCGAATATACGAACCCACGTGAAGATAACGAATATACGATTAAAATCGACTTTAATCGATAAAGTTAAAGCCGTTCAAGCTACATACTCAGAGCTGATAAATGTGAAGAAGAAGGTTCAAGAGGGCGTTATTCTAGAAGCAAGAATCGACGAAGAGAGGAAATCTCAACTCTCGATTTAATTGGCCCATTTGAAATCCTCGATGAAGTAGGAACTGTGGCCTATAGACTCGTTTTATCGCCAAGTATGTTGCGTGTTCAGAACATTTTTTTTACGTATTGATGTTACGTAAATATGTGGACGACCCGAACCACATTATTAATTTAGAACCGGACGAGATAGCAAAAGATTTAACGTATGAGGAGATACGTGTTAACATCTTGGATAAGAAGGATCATATTCGATCCTTAAAGGTTATACCTCAAGAGTTAAAATTTGAAGTGAAGTCAAGGTATCCTCACATGTTCGGCATACCAAGTACGTACGTAAATTTCGAGGGCGAAATTCCATAAGGAGGGGAGATTGTGAGACCCCAGATTTTATGAATAAATATTTAATTTTTCTGGAAATAATTATTTTTTTTATATTATGGTGTGGATTTGATATAATAGTTACGGGTAGTATTTATAAATTTTGCAAAGTATGCAAGTTGTCATATTATATTCGATTGGTCGGGGAATATTCTTTTTGTCGGGGAATATCCGTACGACGGTACAATCATTGGTGGACCCCACAACAGAATTATTGTCGGATTGAGAAAACGACAAAAATACTTTATGAAAATAACGGCGGAAGTTTTACCGTTGATACTGTTGAACTACTCGGTAGTAAAAGTACAGTAATACGCGTTGTTGCATAGTAGCACACGGTATTGATTATTAATGCTTATGTGAGAAGTCACTCAGTTTGATTCAATTATTGTCAGTTAATAATATGAATTATTTAGTGATAATGACGTTTTGTTTTATTCGTATTATTAACGTAATAAAACAGAAACATCTTTTTATATAAAACAGAATACTTTATTAAAGTTATTCTATAAATAGAATGTAACGACCCCAAAATAGATCCATTCCATCCAACCTATTCTGAGTCGCCAAATACATGGTACAGAAAATAACTATAACTTTATTACAACAATTGTCGTGCAAAATACAACAACACATATGCTGTGAGTTTGGATATAAATATATACCAAATATGACTCATGTTCCAACCGTGGACATCACCTCACAATAACACCTTACATAAAGGTATAGTCAAAAACTGTTTTAGAAATTAGAATCTTTGGGAAGTGCTCAAGGAAACCTTCGTACATGGGAGGCCATGCTTCTAGGTTGTGATAGATATCATATGGCCACAGAATTATCCTTGGTTTACCCAATAGACCCCAAAGAAAAACGAGAAGATTACTATCATATTCTTCCCAATGGTGAGTCTTCTCTTGACTTATCATTATCCCCACTATCTCTAATTGAGAATTATACTTCAAACAAACACCAAGATTATATAGGTAGTGCTCGTATATATACTCAGCAAGTGGATGAGCACATCCCTGTCTTATGATGACACGAGGTTGTATGTCATTAGACATCTTGTATGATAGTGACAAAACACCCTTCCAACGTTGGGTACACCTTACCCTATTGGATTAACCAAATTTAACTACTAAATGAACTTTTCTATACTGCTTCGGGAGAACATCCACAGCTAGAGACCACCGTTCTATTTCCCCGTTACCCTCGCTCGACCCAGCTACACTCTTATTACCTGAAAGGAATTGTGAAGCAAAAGGGTGAGCACAACTAGCTCAGTAAAGAATATCATGACTAAAGATAATTAAATTATCAATAGCCTTCATCAATAATAAATCAGAGATTTAGAACATATGGTAAATGATAAAAATTTCAACCATAGTTGCAGCGGAACGAGCAATCCATTAGAAGAGTCAAATAGACGATAAAGTCTATTATCTCTTCCATGTTAAAAATCCACCAACAATGTTTTATCCATGTAACATCACTCAATAGTTCCTTTCCACAATCATATGAATAACTCATAATCATAATTGTGACTCTAAATTTTTCTTCGCACCCAGGACGAAGAATATTTTCATCACCTGTCTTTACCTGAAACATCAAAGATCATGGTTATACCAAATCACAGTTCCTGTTTATAATCATATTAACAAATCCATCTTTGCACTACGGGCCAAAGATATTCATCAACAAACCATATTTGCACTACGGGCCAAAGATATTCAACAACAGTTCATCTTTGCACTACAGGTCAAAGATATTTATCAACAGACCATCTTTGCACTACATGCCAAAGATATTCATCAACAATTCATATTTGCACTACAGGCCAAATATATTCATATCTCAAAGAAATATATAATCATTTCAGAATTTATATAAACAATAATTATAACCATGTTGATCAATTCACCTTTGCACTTAAGCTTAAGATATTCAATTATAAATTCAATGGTCATGATCATACCAGTCACAATTCAACTTTGCACTACAGGCCAAAGAGAACCCTAGTCATGATCATACCAATAATCTACCCATCTTTACACTTCAGTGAAAGAGAATTTCAACATCAGGGTTATAAAAATATTATATATGATGATAAAAATAATATGATCAACATATAGTTTTAATCTCAAGAGTAATATTCGTAACTCATGAATAGTAAATCGTGAATAGTAACTCATGAATAGTAACCCCGACACAAAAGATAGAAATTCCACAATAAAATACATACCAATATTTCGGTATAATGATATTGAAAGAATAACATTTCATAAATTTATAAACAATTTATTTTAATTGTTTACACTTTACTAATTAATGCATTTAATCATCATAAAATGCCAACTCTTACAATTTCATCATCAATAACCAAAACCCTCATCAAAAATCTGCATATACCTCATATAGGATTCTCAAGCCATAAAATCCTATTTTCCAATTTTCTTTCTTCACAAAACATATTTAATTCATTTACTCATAACTAGACCATTTTCATGAAAAATACCAAATAAGTTCCAAAAATATTTCTTTTCTGGGATTTAGCATAATATAGTCCCATAGTGAACATATATTTTTCTCAGAATTTTTAAAATTCATTTACTATTTTTCATATGGCCAAAACCGCCGAATATTTAGACATTTATCATAAATTGTACTTTTATCCAAAAATTCTAAAATTCACAGAGTATACTCCTATCATATACATGTACTCCCAATAAAAATTTCATCAATTTTGGAGTTAACCACAAGAAATTATAAGCAGTTACTTTTAAAATAGTCTTTTCTCATAAAATTCATAACTCTCAATCTATACATCCAAAAATCACCATTTTTGGACACAATCAATAAAACTCATCAAAATATCATTTCAAATTTTTCCAGAATTTTTGAAGTTCAGAAAAATTACGAAACTGAAAATCATAACAACCCTTAAAATCCCTTAATATCCCTTACCTCAAAAGAGCAGTACTTCTGACTGGATATCGGATATGATGCTGAAGGAAACTTCCACTGATGAATAGCAACTCATCAAGTATCTAAAAACTCACAAAATATGCTTCATAATATAGAGAGAGAAAGAGAGAAAGCTTATGTTTCTGGTGTGATTTTCAATTCTAACTTAGCCCTCTATTTATAGGAAAATTTTGGTAGGTTTGACCTGCAACCTGATGGCTTTACCTGCTACTATTCCCACCCACCACATTTGAAATATAATTCAGCACATTTCTTCACCAACCACAAGTGGGGCCCACCAATTCTAGAATTTTCCACCAAAAATGATTTATAACCTGATTTCCGAATCAGCCACCTCTTAAAATTCATAACAAATCATACGTTCATTTTTAACGGTTCAAAATTTATGGACATATACTCAACTTATATATGTATAACATATCCAAAAATTACCACGATCCAACGGTCGGATTAAAAATTATAACCCCCGTAAAATATCTCAAAAACCCTGATTTTTAATACCTCCATTTCGAAAAAATAATGATAAAAACCTCAACATTAACTCCTTCATTTTTAACCACAAAAATATATCCCTCATTTATATCCACATAATATAAATATTTCCTTATCATATGAATCAATAATTAATTATTCACAAATAATATTACAGAATCACATTTATGACAACCAGGTCGTTCTCAGGAAAGAGGGGGCTTTCCAATAAGAATTTTTCCTTACTGGCGCGCAATTAAATGACCAAACCTCTCCTTAGACAGAACTTTCTAGACATTGTCAATAATGTTATCTAATAATACTATTCAAATAATATGAATTATTGATCTGATAATGGGAAATACTGTGCAGCAACAATTATTGAACAACAATAATACAAAATTTTAACGTAGTAATTATTGAATCAATAAAATAAAATATTGAACAGTAATTACTGTAACAATTATTGAGTAGTGCCTTCTTACGTAAGAATCAATAATTTCAAAAATACTGTGCAATACCGTGTGCTACTGTGCAATAACGCGTATTACTGTATTTTAACCACCGGGTATCCAACAGTGTTAACGGTAACAACTACGCCGTTATTTGTAAAAACTCAAATTTGTCGTTTTCTTCACCCGACAGTTATTCTGTTATGGGGCCCACAAATGGTTGCGCCGTCGTACGAATATTCCCCGACAGAAAGAATATTCCACGACCAAACGAATATTCCCCGACAACAATGATTATTTTATAACCACTTGCTTATTTTGAAAAAAAATCATATTTCACTCATAACTTTAAACTTTTATCAATTTAACCATTTACTGAATAGTAATTATAAGAAAATTGAATACTTTTATTTTATAAAATTCGGGGTCTTACATAGAATATATTATATTTTATTTAAAAGATTTTTCTTTAAATATGGACCGTCAGATTAAAGTAATCAATCTGGACCGTTCATGGATTAGTTACTATGCATTCTATTTTTCTATAAATAACAGCTCATTCCTTCATTATTTCTTACGAATTCACTGAACTCTAGAGAGAGAAACTATAGAGAGAAACTATAGAGAGAGAGAAGAAGAGTATTCTGCTACTTAACTACTTCCTTATTTCAGCTCTTCTTTAAAACGGTAAGGGGTGTTATTCTTTCTTATTCATGAAGAGAACTGTTGTTATTCCATTTCTTATTATTCTGTTGGAATAACCTGTATACGCGGTCTACCCTATACTTGGTGACATTCTTCTATTATTCTGTTGGAACATCCTGTCTGTGTGTTTTACACCGGACCTGGTTCCGTTTTTATTATTATTCTGTTGGAACATCCTGTCTGTGTGTTTTACACCGGACCTGGTTCCGTCTTGTTATTATTCTGTTAGAACATCCTGTCTGTGTGTTTTACACCGGACCTGGTTCCATTATTTATTATTCTGTCGGAATATCATGTCTGTGCGTTTACGCCGGACCTGGTTCCATTATTTATTATTCTGTCGGAATATCCTGTCTGTGCGTTTACGCCGGACCTGGTTCCATTATTTATTATTCTGTTGGAATAACCTGTTTGTGCGGTCTATCGCATGCATGGTGATTTCTTTTGTTATTCCATTCTTTATTGTACTCAGTTGGTTAAGTTTTGACTTCTATACTCCATGAAATTTGTGGAATATCCTTGATAATGGCGTTTCATCCAGTATCTTTTCATGAAAATATTCTTCTAAGTATTCTTGAATTTTACTCCACAACGCAGTATCATGTTGACAATTTGGACGTTATTAATTCTTGGATAAATTAATTCTTGAACTTGTTTTATTGAATTCTTATATCATTGTCATCATCCTCATGTTTATAAAATGTTGAAAGTCATCTGTGGCATGTAGTGCATAGATGGACTTGGTATGATTATGACCAGGGATTATTCGGTATTATCATGACCGTAATGTTACAAATGATGTGGTAAAAGTCATCATTGGCCCGTAGTGCATTGATGGACAGTTGTTGGCATGATCATGACCATTAATGAATACACGAATATCCTTGGCCGTAGTGCAGGGGTGATTCGATGATGTGGATTATTTTATTAAGCTGAGTCACAGCGATAACAGTGTTGAAAAACCTTTTAAATCATAAAAGATAGTAGAGTTTATTTTCTACTTGACTCTTTTAATGGATTGCTTGTTCCACTGCAGTTAAACTTGATGTCTATTATATTTTATCAGTTTAACATTGTTGAAGGCTAATGATAATTTATTCTGTATTATCTTAGTCATAATATTTCTTACTAGGTTAGTTGAGCTCACCCTTTCTTTCACTGTTCTCTTCAGGAACTGAGAACGTAGCTGGGGCAAGTCGGGGAACGGAGTGATGGTTCGAATGATAGTATTAGTTAGTAGTCCTCACTATTCTATGTAATAGTGTGTTAATAAATGTAATGAGGACTCCTTTTGAGTATGAATACTCTCTAGAAGATAATATTTGTATTCAAACTCACAGTTTATATTTTGTCGTATTGTACACGACAGTTGTATTAGTAAGTTGTATTTGTATTCTGTACTTTGTATCTGACGACCCAAGATGGGTGATGTATACCTAATTTTGGGGGCGTCACATATAACCACATAAATAATTCCATCATTTATATCCATATCAAATAAATATTTTCTTATCATATAAATCAATAATTAATTATTCACAAATAATATTACAGAATCACAATTATGACAACTAGGCCGTTCTCAGGAAAGAGGGGGCTTTCGAATAAGGATTTCTCCTTACTGACGCGCAATTAGGTGACCAAACCTCTCCTTAGACAGAACTTTCTAGACATTACCAATAATGCTATTTAATAATATTATTCAAATAATATGACTTACTGATTTGATAATGGAAAAATACTGTGCAGTGATAATTATTGGAACAACAATAATATAAAATATCAACGCAGTAATTATTGAATCAATAAAATAAAATATTGAACAGTAATTACTGTAACAATTATTGAGTAGTGCTTTCTTACGTAAGGATGAATAATTCATCAATACTGTGCAATACCGTGTGCTACTGTACAACCACGCGTATTACTCTATTTTAACCACCGGGTATTCCAACAGTGTTAACGGTAACAACTACGCCGCTATTTATAAAAACTCAAACTTGTCGTTTTCTTCATCCGACAGTTATTCTGTTATGGGGTCCGCAAATGACTGCGCCGTCGTACGAATATTCCCGACAAAAAGAATATTTTGCGACCAAACGAATATTTCCCGACAACAATGAATATTTTATAACCATTTGCTTATTTTATAAAATTTGCACATTTCACCCATAACCAAAATATTCTATCAAATTAACTCCTTATTATTTCAAGATAATGAGTAGAAAAAATTTAATTTTATTTATAATAAGTTAAGGTATTACAATTGTATAATGTGTTATGACGAAGCCATACAATGACGACATCTTCAAATGGACTGTTAATACAGTACGACATAATGACGTCATTTTTAAACTAATTTTAAAATTTTAATTTGCCAACGGGGTTTGGCTACTCCTAAATAATTCGATTGAACTGAATTATTGATATGGGTCCAAGCTATTCAATTCGGCTAGACCAACTTTTATGAAAACTCTAAGCGTTCTTTGAAAATTATCCCGAACAAAATTATTTTTGTGCGAATTCCGATAAAGACTAAGGTACAATTTTTGCGCCCCAGGGCGGATACGAGAAACAGATCAGACCAGCAGTACTTTATAAGTACAGACATACCAGGCTAACTACCCACTATGTCCGTAAGTTAAAACGGTTTGCGGATGAATTTTTATAAAACCATTGCGAAAATGACAGACAATAGTCTATAAAACCCTCAGCAATATTTGAAATTTTTTACTCTGGTGAGGAATGTATGGTGTAGCATGCGATACTGTGTATGAATGGTGTATGGTGGAAGGTAAATTTCGGGGACGAAATTTTTAAAAGAAGGGGTGAATGTGACGACCCAAGAATTTAGAAAAATTATTTAAATCTTAAATTATTGAATAAAGGTTAAATAATAAACCTAGACAGACAATAAGTGTATGGATTTGACATTTCTGAAAAAAAATTGAATTTAAAAATCTTTGTGGTGAATTATTCAGGATTAAACATATAAGTGTATATGTTCTGTATATATGGTTGTATATGAGTATAGTATGTGGTTAAGGGTCAAAGATTGACCAGATAACTATATCAGTGTCCAACCCCTAAGTAAATATTTAGAACATCAACGTTCAGTTAGAAAACCCTAACATCTGATAAGAAACCCTAGAAATCGGTTCTGAAAACCCTAATTTCAGTTCCGGAAATTTAAAACCCTAATTCGGATATTAAAATCCTAATTTAAGAATTTAAATACTATGTATAAAGTTTATGTATTTTAATTACAAACCTAATTAGGGATAACCCTAATGATTAATTAGATTTTTAAATGTTTAGAAACCCTAATTCTTGGGTTATAAACCCTAATGCAAGATTATGAAACCAAATTGTTAAATTAGTAATTTTAATTAGGAAATATTAAATCCTAATTAGAAAGCTTGAATAATGATTAGTATATTTTAATATAATTAGAAAATCCTAATTATAATTTTAAAATATCAATTTTATATTTTGAAAACCGAAATTTGGAAATCCTAGAAATTTAATTTCTAATATTTAAGGGTTAAACCCTAAACCCTAAGGGTCAAACCCTAAACTCTAAGGGTTTGCACAATTTATGAATATGCCATTAAATTAAAAGGAAAAAGACTAAAATGCCCTTTTCTTAACACTTAAGCAAAAGATTGTGCAAACTTGTGAGTCATCAAGCCAAACCTTATCCCATGTGCTTATTATCCTCTAAGATCAGATTTGGTACCACCTTGCCATGATAAGATACATTGAATCAAAAAAATCAAAAAGTTAAGTAAAACTCTTACTTTATCTCTCATTCATGTCCAACCCATTCTCTCTCCAACTTTTCAAAATTTAGAGTGAGAGAGAGAGAGAGAGAAATTAAGCCAGAATCAGATCATAGCAAGCCAATGATCAAAATCAAAAATTAGAATCCAAGATCAAAGTGGTAAAAACCTTAAATCTAAAAATTTTATGATCTCATGTTAGATGTTAAGTTTTTGTGTTAAAACATGTAGTATGTAGTGTTAATAAGTGATCTGGGTTGTTAGATCATGGATCCATAACACCTAGATGCACGAAATAGCATTTTTTTGAAATCTGGAAATTTTTGAAAAGTTGTCTGACAGTCAAATGTCAGAGGTATTAGATATGTGTGTGTTTGATGTTTGGTGTATGTTATGTTATAGATATGTTCTTCGATGTTAAGGCTTTGATCTGAGACTTGAATCAACCTCAGATCATGTATATATTGCAAGATACAAGCGGTCAAAAGGCGTTGATCGACCTCGAAAACTAAAATCTGGGCAGCCCAGATTTCCAGATTTCGTCTGACAAGATTTTGTGAGCCTTAGATCTTGCAGTATGTTAATGTTTTGGCTATGTTGTTGTTTGATCCTTGTAGTCTGACATGAGGAGTAAATATTAAAACCTTTATATCACCCGGATCTGTAACAGAATCATAGAAAATTCTAGTCAAACAACCGTTGACCAAATTGCTCAAGAACATTTTTGGGTTTTCCAGAAATGTTCAAGAACAATTTTGTGGCCTAGTTTGACCGATCTAGATCTTACTGATTTGAAGTTGTTAAATAAATATGTTGATATATTATTGTACACTAACATCAATACTACATGACTGAAACAATAAAATACCCTAACCAAGCCGGGGACGTGGAGATTAAAAGGACCAAAGTAGCACCTACGTCTGTTCTTCATTTTTTGGAAAACCCAGAAATGAAGAACAGCGTTGTCAGATTTTTTTAGAAGCGCAGATCTTCTAAGTGTAAAGTTGTATGGGCATGAACTTAGTTTTTAGTTGTTGTATTACATGAGTACTATAACTTTATCACAAAATCCAACCCAGAAATCATCAAGAACATAGCTGTAAGACCCCAACTTATTAATGAATAAAATCAAATTTTCTTTAAATATTATTATGAATAATAAGGTGTTAATTTGATATAATGCTTTGGTTATGGGTGAAATGTGCAAATTTTATAAAATAAGCAAGTGGTTATAAAATATTCATTTTGTCGGAGAATATTCGTTTGGTCGTTGAATATTCTTGTTGTCCGGGAATATTTGTACGACGGCGCATCCATTTGTGGGCCCCATAACGGAAAACGGTCAGATGAAGAAAATGACAAAAATTGAGTTTTTATAAATAACGGCGTAGTTGTTACCGTTAACACTGCTAGAATACCCGGTGGTTAAAATACAGTAATACGCGTAGTTGCACAGTAGTACACGGTTTTGCACAGTATTTTTAAATTATTAATCCTTACGTAAGAAGGCACTACTCAATAATTGTTACAGTAGTTACTGTTCAATATTTTATTTTATTGATTCAATAATTGCTGCGTTGATATTTTATATTATTGTTGTTTCAATAATTGTTATTGCACTGTATTTTTCATTATCAGATCAATAGTTCATATTATTTGAATAATATTATTAGATAACATTATTGGCAATGTCTAGAAAGTTCTGTCAAGGAGAGGTTTGGTCACCTAATTGCGCGCCAGTAAGGAGAAATCCTTATCGGAAACCCCCTCTTTCTTGGGAACGGCATGGTTGTCATAAATGTGATTCTGTAATATTATTTGTGAATAATTAATTATTGATTCATATGATAAGAAAATATTTATATGATGTGGATACAAATGTTGGATATATTTATTGTGGTTAAAAATGAAAGAGTTTATGTTGAGGTGTTTTATCAGTATTTTGTCGGAATGGAGGTAATAAAAAAAATCAAACCAGTATTTTGAGATATATTACGTGAGTTATAATTTTTAATCCGACCGTTGGATCGTTGTGATTTTTGGATATGTTATTCATATATAAGTTGAGTATATGTCCATAAATTTTGAACCGTTAAAAATGAACGTATGATTTGTTATGAATTTTAAGAGGTGACTGATTCAGAAATTAAGTTTATAAATAATTTTGGTGGAAAATTCTAGAATTGAGTGGGCTCCACTTTTGGTTGGTGAGAAATGTGCTGAAACTTTTATCCAAATGTGGTGGGTGGGAATAGTAGCAGGTAAAGCCATCAGGTTATAGGTCAAGTCTGCTTCGGCGTGCTAATATTTTCCTATAAATAGAGGGCTAAGTTAGAATTAAAAATTACACCAGAAACATAAGCTTTTATCTCTTTCTCTCTCTATCTTATCGAGCGTATTTTATGAGTATTTAGATACTTTGTGAGTTTTTATTTATCAGTTCAAGTTTTTTTCAACCTTATAACGATATTCCGAATAGAAGTATTGTTATCTTTAGGTAAGGGATATTATTTTCTTCTTAAATGATATTATTTTCTTCAAGATCATTATGCCGAAATATTAGTTTGAACTTTTTATCAAATTTGAAACTTTTTGTATCGGAGTTATTATTCACGTATACGATACTATTCACGTATACAACACTATTCACGAATACGACACTATTCACCGAAAAATAAAATTTTTCTTTTTTTGTCCAAGATGTCTATTATGATTACTATCTTTGATTGTATCCATGTTTTGATCTTTATTTTTGAATTTTACTTCACAATTGGTTGTTATGGAGTATTATTGCACTTGGATAAACTGTAATACGAATCCCTAATATTTATCATTCTGTCTCACTGGATTCTTTTTTTTAAAAATATTTTTCATCATCCTCAGTCCTAAATGATGATATTACTGAATATCTTTGGCCTGTAGTGCAAAGATGAATGATTAACTGATGAATATCTTTGGCCCGTAGTGCAAAGATGAACAAGTGTTGAGATGAACATGACCGACTGGTGATACAAATGAATATATTTGGCCTATAGTGCAAAGATAAATATTTGATTAAAGATGTATATTGATTAATGTTACAGGGATAAAATATTGATGATGGACTTTTAAATCTTAGAAGTTAGTAGAATTGATTCTCTACTTGACTCTTCTAATGGATTGTTGTTTCCGCTGCAGTTGTTGATCTAAAACTTGTTGTCTATTATATTCTATCAGATTTTTTTCTGTTGAAGACTAATGATAATTTGTTGTATATTATCTTAGTCATAACATTCTTTACTGGGCTAGTTGAGCTCACCCTTTCCTTTTTGTTCTATTTTTCTCAGGAGGCGAGAATATAGCGGGAACTAGTCGGGGTGTGGAGTGATGTTCCAGTCAGTTGTGTTAGCAGTCCTCACTATTTTATAAAATAGTGTGATAATAATTGTAATAAGGACTCCTTTTGAGTTTGTATACTGTCTATTAGATAGTATTTGTATTTAAACTCACAGTATTGGGTTGTTGTATTTTACACAACAATTGTATTAATAAAGTTGTAATTATTTCTGTACCAAGTATTTGGCGACCCATAATGGGTGATGTATACCTATTTTAGGGGCGTCACAATAGCATTAAAGTTGGTCAAAGTGAGTACCTTGCTCTCTGTCGATAAGTTTCTAGGCAGATCAAGAACAGGCCAAGAACACCTATAGCGACAGTTATGTCGCTATATGGGCCCCTTATTAATTACTCCCTCCGTCCCAAATTATCTGCTGTTTTAGCAAAAAAAATTTATCCCAAAATATCTGCTTTTTCAAGATTTCAATGCATTTTTTTCCTTTGTTTTCTAAGTTTGCCCCTTTACCCTAATTAATGATAGTCATTACTCTCATTCACGCCTCTCCTTTTTTTAAGCATCTTTTCATATTCCCACCAATAAGGATTCATGCGCAGAAAACAAAAAAGTCAATATATAAGGGCATTTTAGTATATTTATCACATATATTGGTATGTGTTTGAAACTCTAGAAAAACAGATAATTTGGGACGGAGGGAGTATTAATTTCTGAAAATTAATATTTTAATTAAATAAATCGATATAAATGGTTTTTAATTATTAAAAAAATACATAATAAATTCCTAAAAATTATGTTAAAATCTGAAAATTAATTTTTAACTATTTTGAGTATATTTCATAAATATTTTATATTTTTGGAATTTAAATGGTATTTAATTTATTTAATTATAATATAAAATAAATTATTTAAAAATGATTTTTAATACTTGAAAAATCATGAAAAATTATATTATGGTATAAGAAAATATTTTAAGTTATTTTTAGTGACTTTTAATATTTTGTGCAAAATTTCATTAATTAATTAATATTAATGATAATTAATTTATTTAATAAATATATTAAATAAATTATGAAAAAATAGAATTAATGATTTAAAAATCATATAAAAATGATTTAAGTGTTATAAAAATATTTTATGTTAGAAAAGATAACTTTTGATATTTTGTCATGAAAATATTAATATTTTAATATTAATAGCAATTATCGGATAATAAATTTAATGGTTTAAAAATTATATAAATATGATTTTAAGGTATTAAAAATACTTTAAAATATTATAAATATATTATAATATTATATTATAATTTTCATTAATATTTAGTATTAAATAAATATTAATGATATAGGAATTATGTGGTATTTAATTCATTTAAATACGATATTAATGATTGAAAAATCATTTTAAATGATAACAATTATGTGAAAATTATTACGAGTTTATGAAAATTATTTTGGAAGATAATATAATTATGTTATATAATAGTTAAGTGTTAGGCAGAGTTTAATTGAACTTAAACTCGACGATTATCCGACTAGACCGTCGGGATGTTAGAATTTTACCGAACTCGACTCAGACTATCAAAGTTTGACTTGAGGTTAGGTCATATGTGTGTTATAGACTGATAGGATTATGTGATAATGTATCTAAGTTATTTTAAATACTATGATGATATTATTCTAATGTGTAGATCGGTATTATTTACATTAGGTGTTCTGACAAAACTTATTAAAATTGTGTAACGATAATCAACGGTTCAGGCAAGTTTTTCTTAACTCGACCTCGAGTTGTTTATTCATATATACTTGTGGTTAATCATTTCTGATTGTCATGTCTAAGAATTATTAAATTGCGCTCTGTGCATATTGCAAGTATTCTTTAGGTATGAAAGGCTGATCACCTTCATTACCATTCGGTCCAGATATATATATATATATATATATATATATATATATATATATATATATATATATATATATATATATGTTCATCATGGTAAATGTTCGTTCAGCTATATAAATTTTGTTCATGCTAGTTCGCAATTATATTGTAGAACTGTAGCCAGCTTTTATTTAATTCTTTCAATCATGATATATTCTTAATTTATTGAATTTAAACTTGCTGGGCAAACTTACTGCTCATCCTTGCTATATCATGATAAACATTGCAGATAAGGCGAATATGTTCGGATACAGGAAAGGCAAGACTAAGTTCAGCTTGAAATTTTATGTGCAGCTAAATTGTAATAGTATAGTATGATAATAATGTAATATGTTAGACATGTTATGAATTGTGTTTATATGAAGGTTACTCGACCTTGGGGAATAGTATGTAAAATATATTGTATAAATAATTTATGTTTATATCTTCCACAATATTATAGAATGATTGTATGTGACGCCCCCAAAATAGGTATACAACACCCATTCTGAGATATTTTGCGGGGGTTATAATTTTTAATTCGACCGTTGGATCGTGGTAATTTTTGGATATGTTATACATATATAAGTTGAGTATATGCTCACAAATTTTGAACCGTTAAAAATGAACGTATGATTTATTATGAATTTTACAAGATGACTGGTTCAGAAATTGTTGAATTTTCGGAGTTTATCATTTTGGTGAAAAATTCTAGAATTGGTGGGCCCCACTTGTGGTTGGTGAAGAAATGTGCTGAATTATATTTCAAATGTGGTGGGTGGGAATAGTAGCAGGTAAAGCCATCAGGTTGTAGGTCAAACCTACCAAAATTTTTCTATAAATAGAGGGCTAAGTTAGAATTGAAAATCACACAAAAAACATAAGCTTTCTCTCTTTCTCTCTCTATATTATGAAGCATATTTTGTGAGTATTTAGATACTTTGAGAGTTGCTATTCAGTGCAAGTTTCCTTCGGCTTTGCATTCCAGTCAGAAATACTGCACTTTTGAGGTAAGAGATAGTAAGGGATTGTAAGGGATAGTAAGGAATTTTAAGGGTTGTTATGTTTTTCAGTTTCGTAATTTTTCTGACCTTCAAAAATTCTGGAAAAATTTGAAATGATATTTTGATGAGTTTTCTTGATTGTGTCCAAAAATGGTGATTTTTGGATGTATAGATTGAGAGTTATGAATTTTATGAGAAAAGACTATTTTAAAAGTAACAGCTTATAATTCCTTGTGGTTAACTCCAAAATTGATGAAATTTTTATTGGGAGTACATGTATATGATAGAAGTATACTCTGTAACTTTCAGAATTTTTAGATAAAAGTACAATTTTTGATAAATGTCTAAATATTCGGCTATTTTGGCCATATGAAAAATAGTAAATGACTTTTAAAAATTCTGAGAAAAATATATGTTCACTATGGGACTATATTATGCTAAATTTTAGAAAAGAAATATTTTTGGAACGGATTTGGTATTTTTCATGAAAATAGTCTAGTTATGAGAAAATGAATTAAATATGTTATGTGAAGTAAGAAAATTAAAAAATAGGATTTTATGGCTTGAAAATCCTATATATGAGGTATATGTAGATTTTTGATGAGGGTTTTAGTTATTGATGATGAAATCTTAAGAGCTGGCATTTTATGATGATTAAATACATTAATTAATAAAGTGTAAACAAGTTAAATAAATTGTTTATAAGCTTAAGAATATTATTCTTTCAATATCATTATACCGAAATATTGATATGTATATTATTGTGGAATTTCTACCTTTTTCATGTCGGGGTTACTATTCATGAGTTACTATTCATGAGTTACTATTCACGAGTTATTATTCACGACAAAATTGATTTCTTTTTCTAACCAAATTATAGTTGATTTATGAATATTGCTCTTGAAATTAAATCCATGTTTTGATCATATTATTTTTATTATCATATATAACATTTTTTATAACCTTGATGTTGAAATTCTTTTTCGCTTGAGTGTAAAGATGGTTAAATTATTGGTATGATCATGACTATGGGTTCTCTTTGACCAGTAGTGCAAAGTTGAATTGTTGACTGGTATGATCATGACCATTGAATTTATAAGTGAATATCTTTAGCTTAAGTGCAAAGGTGAATTGATCAACATGGTTATAATTATTGTTTATATAAATTCTGAAATGATTATATATTTCTTTGATATATTAATATATTTGGCCGTAGTGCAAATATGAACCGTTGAGGAATATCTTTGGCCTGTAGTGCAAAGATGAATTGTTGATGAAAATCTTTGGCCCGTTGTGCAAAGATGACATGTTGTTGAATATCTTTGGCCAGTAGTGCAAAGATGAACAAATGTTGAGATGAACATGACCAACTGGTGATACAAATAAATATCTATGGCCGTAGTGCAAAGATGAAGTTATTCGTATGATTATGAACAGGAAATGTGATTTGGTGTAACCATGATCTTTGATGTTTCAGGTAAAGATAGGTGATGAAAATTATCTTCGTCCTAGATGAGAAGAGGAATTTAGAACTACAGTTATGATTATGAGTTATTCATATGATTGTGGACCAGAATTGTTGATTGATGTTACAGGGATAAAACATTGTTGATAGATTTTTAACATGGAGAAGATAATAGACTTTATAGTCTATTTGACTCTTCTAATGGATTGTTCGTTCCGCTGCAACTATGGTTGAAATTTTTATCATTTACCATATGTTCTAAATCTCTGATTTATTGTTGATGAAGGCTATTGATAATTGAATTATCTTTAGTCATGATATTCTTTACTGAGCTAGTTGTTCTCACCCTTTTGCTTCACAATTCCTTTCAGGTAATAAGAGTGTAGCTGGGTCGAGCGGGGGTAATAAGGGAATAGAACGGTGGTCATCATTTAGTAGTTATATTTGGTGAAGAAAATAGGGTGAGGCGAACCCAACGTTGGAAGGATGTTTTGTCACTATCATACAAGATGTCTAATGACATACAACCTCATGTCATCATAAGACAGGGTTGTGCTCATCCACTTGCTGAGTATATCTATGGGCACTACCTATATAATCTTGGTGTTTGTTTGAAGTATAATTCTCAATTAGAGACAGTGGAGATAATGATAAGTCAAGAGAAGACTCACCATTGGGAAGAATATGATAGTAATCTTCTCGTTTTTCTTTGGGGTCTATTGGGTCAACCAAGGATAATTCTGTGGCCATATGATATCTATCATAACCTAGACGCGTGGCCTCCCATGTACGAAGGTTTCCTTGAGCATTTCCCAAAGATTCTAATTTCTAAAACAGTTTTTGACTATACCTTTATGTAAGGTGTTATTGTGAGGTGATGTCCACGGTTGGAACATGAGTCACATTTGGTATATATTTGTATCCATACTCACAGCATATGTGTTGTTGTATTTTGCACGACAATTGTTGTAATAAAGTTGTAGTTATTTTCTGTACCATGTATTTGACGACTCATAATGGGTTGGGTGGAATGGACCTATTTTGGGGTTGTCACAAAACACCTCAACATTAATTCCTTCATTTTTAACCACAATAAATATATCCAACATTTATATCCATAAAATAAATATTTCCTTATCATATGAATCAATAATTAATTATTCATAAATAATATTACAGTTTCTCTCTATAGTTTCTCTCTATAGTTTCTCTCTCTAGAGTTCAGTGAATTCGTAAGAAATAATGAAGGAATGAGCTGCTATTTATAGAAAAATAGAATGCATAGTAACTAATCCATGAACGGTCCAGATTGATTACTTTAATCTGACGGTCCATATTTAAAGAAAAATCTTTTAAATAAAATATAATATATTCTATTTATAGAATAACTTTAATAAAGTATTTTGTTTTATATAAAAAGATGTTTCTGTTTTATTACGTTAATAATACGAATAAAACAAAACGTCATTATCGCTAAATAATTCATATTATTAACTGACAATAATGGAATCAAACTGAGTGACTTCTCACATAAGCATTAATAATCAATACCGAGTGCTACTATGCAACCACACGTATTACTGTACTTTTACTACCGAGTAGTTCAACAGTAACAATGGTAAAACTTCCGCCGTTATTTTTAATAAACTATCTTTGTCGTTTTCTCAATCCGACAATAATTCTGTTGTGGGGTCCACCAATGATTGTGTCGTTGTACGAATATTCCCTGTTAAAACGAATATTCCCCGACCAATATTATATAACAACTTGCGTACTTTACAAAATTTATAAATATTACCCACAACTATAACATTATATCAAATTAACTCCATAATATTCAAAAATGATATTTATAGAAAATTCATCTTTATTTATAAAAATTGGGGTCTTACAACCTCCCCTTCTTATGAAATTTCGCCCTCGAAATTAGGGTACGTACCTGGTATGTCGAAGAGGTAAGGATACCTTGATTTCATTTCTGATTCTAACTCCCAAGTCATTTCCTCAACATCGTGGTTTCTCCACAAAACTTTAACTTGAGGTATAACCTTGGAGCGTAGAATATGTTCCTTCTTATCCAAGATTTGAACAGGAACTTCTTCATACGTCAAATCCTCCGCTATTTCGTCCGGTTCTAACTCAATAATGTGGTTCGGGTCTTCCACATATTTACGTAACATGGATATGTGGAAAACATTATGAACACGAGACATACTTGGCGGTAAAGCGAGTCTATAAGCCACAGTTCCTACTCGATCGAGGATTAAAAATGGACCGATGAATCGAGGATTTAGCTTTCCTCTCTTTCCAAATCTCGTAACTCCTTTCCATGGAGCAACACGTAAGAACACATGATCTCCTACATCAAATTCCACGTCCTTTCGATGAAGATCAGCATAACTCTTTTGTCGATCTTGTGAGGTTTTTATACGTTGTCGGATCGTTTGAATCTTTTCTGTAGTCATACGTACCAACTCTGGTCCCAACAACGTTGCTTCGCCCACCTCATCCCAACATACTGGAGAACGACATTTTCTTCCATACAATGCTTCGAATGGAGCCATGCCAATACTTGCTTGATAACTGTTGTTGTAGGAAAACTCCACCAATGGTAAGAACTTGTCCCAACTTCCCTTGAAGTCAAAGACACAGAGTCTTAATAGATCTTCAAGAGTTTGAATAGTCCTCTCTGATTGTCCATCCGTCTGAGGATGATATGCTGAACTAAATCGTAACTCCGTGCCCATAGCTTTTTGTAAACTAACCCAAAATCGTGAAGTGAATCTTGGGTCTCGATCAGAAATTATGGATACTGGCATACCATGCAGTCTTACAATCTCGTTTATGTACATACGAGCAAGACGTTCAAGTGTATAAGTTTCTCGTATCGGTAAGAAATGAGCAGACTTGGTCAATCTATCAACAATGACCCAAATCGCATCAATACCTTGAGAAACCCTAGGAAGACCGATAACGAAATCCATGGTAATGTGCTCCCACTTCCATTCTGGAATTTCAAGTGGTTGCAATGGACCTTTTGGTACTTGATGCTCCGCTTTGACTCGTTGACAAGTTAGACACCTTGAGATAAACAACGCTATCTCTCTCTTCATATTGCTCCACCAAAATGTATGACGAAGATCATGATACATTTTGGTACTTCCAGGATGGATTGCAAACGGTGTGTTGTGCGCCTCCATCATGATTTCATACTTTAAATCAGGGTTGTTAGGAACACAAAGTCTGGAGTTGACTCGAAGTATTCCTTCTTCATCGATTCTTGCTTCCGGTATAGCACCTTCTTGCACTTTCTTCTTCATACGCATCAGCTCCAGGTCTGTAGCTTGAGCAACTTTAACTTTATCGATTAAAGTCGGTTCTACTCGTATATTCGCCATCATCACATGGGTCCCTGGAGTCTTTAACTCTATCTCCATCCTTTGCAAATCACACAAAATGGGCCTTTGTATTGACAATATCGCACTTGTACCCGCATATGATCTTCTACTCAATGCGTCAGCTACCACGTTCGCTTTTCCAGGATGGTATTGAATGGTATGATCATAATCTTTCAACAGTTCAAGCCAACGTCGTTGTCGCATGTTGAGTTCCTTTTGAGTGAAGAAATATTTGAGGCTTTTATGATCCGTAAAGATCTCCACTTTCTCCCCATACAAGTAATGCCTCCAAATTTTAAGTGCAAAGACAACAGCTGCCAACTCTAGATCATGAGTAGGATAATTCCTCTCATATTCCTTGAGTTGTCTTGATGCATAGGCTATGACTTTTCCATGTTGCATGAGAACGCATCCCAACCCTTTGCTCGAAGCATCACTGTAGATGACAAATCCCTCCGAGCCAGATGGTATTGTTAGAACAGGTGCTGAAATGAGTCTCCTCTTGAGTTCTTGAAAACTCTGCTCACATTCTTCGCTCCAACCAAACTTTGTATCTTTCCGAGTCAGCTGAGTTAATGGAGTAGCGATTCGAGAAAATCCTTCCACGAATCTTCGATAATAACCAGCTAAACCAAGAAAGCTACGTACTTCGGTCACTAATTTAGGTTGCTCCCAGCTTTGAATAGCTTCAATCTTTGCCGGGTCAACCGATATTCCACGACTTGATACTACGTGCCCAAGGAATGCTACCTCCTCCAGCCAGAACTCGCATTTCTTCAACTTGGCATAAAGTTTGTATTCACGAAGCTTTTGGAGTACCAGCCTCAAGTGTTGCTCATGATCTTCACGGCTTTTGGAATAAACAAGGATGTCATCGATAAAGACGACCACAAAGTGATCCAAATATTCCTTGAATACCCGGTTCATCATATCCATGAAGGCAGCAGGAGCATTAGTCAATCCAAAGGACATGACTAGGAATTCATAATGCCCGTACCGAGTTCTAAAAGCCGTCTTTGGAATATCCTCAGTTCTAACCTTCAGCTGATGATATCCAGAACGAAGATCGATCTTTGAAAAGAATTGTGCTCCTTGCAACTGGTCAAACAGGTCATCAATACGTGGCAATGGGTACCTGTTTTTGATGGTGACATGATTCAACTCCCGATAATCAATACAAAGTCGCATACTCCCATCTTTCTTCTTCACGAACAGAACAGGAGCACCCCAAGGAGAAGTACTAGGACGAATAAAACCAATGTCTAACAATTCCTGCAGTTGGATCTTTAACTCCTGAAGTTCAATAGGAGCCATTCGATATGGGGCTTTGGAAATGGGTTTTGTACCGGGTTCAAGATCGATACAAAATTCAATTTCACGCTCTGGGGGTAGGCCAGGAAGTTCTTCAGGGAATACGTCAGGGAATTTATTAACAATAGAAATATCATTCAAAACTGACGTATTTTTGTTTAGATCTGTGACATGAGCTAAGAAAGCTTGACATCCGTTTTTCAATAAACGAATAGCTTTATGGCTTGAGATGACAGCGATTGATTTTAATGGTTTGGTTGCTTGAATTCGCATAATAGGTCGATTAGGAATATGAAAACTAACAACCTTACGAAAACAATCAATTTTTGCATAATGAGTAGTTAACCAATCAATCCCTAGAATCACGTCAAATGCAAGTATTTTTAATGAAATCAGATCGATAGGTAATGTGTGGGTACCAACTTGAACCAAACAAGACTTATAAACAGTGGAGGTAATGAAGGTTTCTCCCAACGGAGTTTCCACAGATAAGTCAAAGTCTAATTTCTCCGGAATCAAATTTAATCGATGAGCGCAAGTAGGAGAAATAAAAGAATGGGTTGAACCGGTATCAAATAAAGTATAAACTTCTTTAGAGTTTATAATAAGCTTACCCGTGATGACCTCATTCGGGTTCCTTGCTCTCTGGGAGTTCACAACAAACGCTCTCCCTTGCACAACCGGTTTTGACTTTTCTGGGACGGCTTTTGGTGCCTCCATCCTAGCTGCATTTGTCTTCGGTAAACGACAAAATCGGGCTAAATGACCTTCTCTTCCACAATTATAACATGCTTTGGACGGCATCGCGCAGTTTGGACTGATGTGTCCCTCTCCTCCGCATTTGAAACATATGATAGGTGGTCGTTCTCCTTCCTTAACGACAGGTGCTGGTGCTGACGTCTTTCCGTCATTGTTGAATCTCCTCTTCTTGAAATGTCCATTCTTATTGTTTTGGCCCTGATTACCACCGAAGTGGTTACCACTTCTGGCCTGTTGATTCCCTCCACGCTTGTTGTCACCGCTTCGATGACTGCTCTCACTGGTATTATCATTTTGCCGGCTGCTCTCTTTTGGTTGCGTTGTCTCGTTATCGCGCTCCACCAACTGAGCCCTATTTACAACATCTGAATACAAACACAGTTTATGAGAAACAAGATGTTGACGTATCTCCGGCTTCAAACCTCTTAAAAACATCCGCGTCATTCTTTCTTCATTATCCACCAGGTGGGACGCAAACCGGGATAACTCCGCAAATTTTGCCTCGTACTGCGACACGGTCATATTATTCTGCTCCAATTTGATGAACTCCACCTCCTTCATGTGACGAATACTCTCGGGAAAGTATTTGTCGTTAAACAGCTCTTGGAACTTCTCCCAGGACATCTTCAGTGCGGCAGGTTGAGTACGCTTTATCGATTCCCACCAGTAATCTGCCTCTCCTCGCAACATAAAGGCGGCAAAGGGAACTTTTTGCTCCTCGGAGCAACCCAAGACATCAAATATCTTGGTGATCTGCTTTATCCATGTTTCAGCTACAAGTGGTTTGGGTTCTCCCTTAAACTCCGGTGGTCCCAGCTCCTTAAACTGTTTAGCGGTGACCGCCTGAGAGTTTCCAGTATTTCCACCTACGTTGTGGACAGGAGCCGCTTTCACCTGTTGTTGCATGAATTGCATAAAGCCTCTGAACATTTGATCATTCATCATTTGGTCAGTGTTGTTGTTTGCATGAGGATTGACACCTTCCTGATGCACATTATCATGATTATTGATGTGTGGTGAATCAACAGTCGTCTGTGCTCCACTGCTATTCTCAACATTCTCGGATGCCATTTTCAGACACTGCCACAAAATAAAAATTAATTGATATGTCATATATTATCCTTATATTATGACCGACCAATTAAATACCATGCAAATAAACTTAGGTATGTCATACTAGCGAAGGAATTCCCCGTCTCTCCCCTCCTAGTTCTATTCTCACATCTTAGCCAGGGATCATATCCCTAAGCTCTGATACCAACTGTGACGCCCCCAAAATTAGGTATACATCACCATGCATGCGATAGACCGCACAGACAGGTTATTCCAACAGAATAATAAATAATGGAACCAGGTTCGGCGTAAACGCACAGACAGAATATTCCGACAGAATAATAAATAATGGAACCAGGTCCGGTGTAAAACACACAGACAGGATGTTCCAACAGAATAATAATAAAAACGGAACCAGGTCCGGTGTAAAACACACAGACAGGATGTTCCAACAGAATAATAAACGGAACCAGGTCCGGTGTAAAACACACAGACAGGATGTTCCAACAGAATAATAAAAGAATGTCACCAAGTATAGGGTAGACCGCGTATACAGGTTATTCCAACAGAATAATAAGAAATGGAATAACAACAGTTCTCTTCATGAATAAGAAAGAATAACACCCCTTACCGTTTTAAAGAAGAGCTGAAGTAAGGAAGTAGTTAAGTAGCAGAATACTCTTCTTCTCTCTCTCTATAGTTTCTCTCTATAGTTTCTCTCTCTAGAGTTCAGTGAATTCGTAAGAAATAATGAAGGAATGAGCTGCTATTTATAGAAAAATAGAATGCATAGTAACTAATCCATGAACGGTCCAGATTGATTACTTTAATCTGACGGTCCATATTTAAAGAAAAATCTTTTAAATAAAATATAATATATTCTATTTATAGAATAACTTTAATAAAGTATTTTGTTTTATATAAAAAGATGTTTCTGTTTTATTACGTTAATAATACGAATAAAACAAAACGTCATTATCGCTAAATAATTCATATTATTAACTGACAATAATGGAATCAAACTGAGTGACTTCTCACATAAGCATTAATAATCAATACCGAGTGCTACTATGCAACCACACGTATTACTGTACTTTTACTACCGAGTAGTTCAACAGTAACAATGGTAAAACTTCCGCCGTTATTTTTAATAAACTATCTTTGTCGTTTTCTCAATCCGACAATAATTCTGTTGTGGGGTCCACCAATGATTGTGTCGTTGTACGAATATTCCCTGTTAAAACGAATATTCCCCGACCAATATTATATAACAACTTGCGTACTTTACAAAATTTATAAATATTACCCACAACTATAACATTATATCAAATTAACTCCATAATATTCAAAAATGATATTTATAGAAAATTCATCTTTATTTATAAAAATTGGGGTCTTACACCACACAAGGCTGCGCCGTCGTACGAATATTCCCCGACAGCAAGAATATTCCACGACCAAACGAATATTCCCCGACAAAATGAATATTTTATAACCACTTGCTTATTTTGTAAAATTTACACATTTCACCCATAACCAAAGTATTATATCAAATTAACCCCTTATTATTCACAATAATATTTTGAGAAAATTTAATTTTATTCATTAATAAGTTGGGGTCTTACATTGTAATAGTAATAAGATGATTGTACTGGATCCGCGGTGATTTAAGACCCGGGTTCGGGGCTTTCACACATTTTCTACAAGTGAGCTATAGTGAGTTCATTAATGAAGCATTATTGGATACAATTATAGTTTCTCTCTTGAAAGTTAAAAAAAACATATTAATACTATATTTGTTTATCAGAAAGAGTTTCATTTATCTTTAATTTGTGATATTTTTTTAATTTAGAATTGACATATATTAATTGAATTTAAATCAATCTATGAAATATATATTTATAAAATAATATGTAAAAAATTATTGTTTTTAATATTTAAATAAAGTCGTATAAACTTTACATTTTCATTAATTGACTTTTTTTTAAATTAAAACGAAAGTATTTTTATAGAGTTATAATATATTTATGTATCCGTCACGTTCATAATGATTAATTTGATATTATAAATCAAATGAATACCTCTTATATAAACAATAATAAATTTAAAGGTCTAATATAAATAATAAATATATCTTAGTAATAATGTATTATTTCCAAATGTATCAAGGGAATTGGAGTTGGAAGTTAATGCACCAACTTTTATTGTTAATTTTTTTTGTTAGTAAAAAAAAGTATGTTTGTAGATTTAAACTAAACTGGTAAAAATATTATCTAATTATTACTCGAAATTTATTTTTTATATGCTTAATTTTATTTTTAAAATAATATTTTACTTTACCTACTTTGGAGAGAGGGATATTAAATTGAAATAAATGAAATTTCACGAAACTAAAATTAAAACTCACGCAAATTATAAGAATAAAACTTGAAAAATAATGGTATTAGTATCATTAATCTAATAATTTAATAACTTCTTAAAACATACTTATTATTAATAGAAAATATGTAAAAATATAGAGAATTGATATTTTCACAAATAAATTTGATAATTTCATAAAATTCTCTCTTACATGAGGTAGATCCCACTTACTATGGAAATGTCAACTCTCATACAAAAGAGCTGATATTTCTACATAATTTTTTCTTACGAGTATAATGGGTTCTATCTTTACGTGAGAATAAATAATATAAAAATATAAAAATATAAAAATAGTAATCCTCATTCAAAATATATTATATAATAGTATAAATAAAGGTGACCCAAGACAAATCAGATGAGACCACCATTCTTTTTCTTTTTTTAAAATAAAGATGAGACTTTTCTAAAAGTGAACCAAAAGTAGAGACCACGCGCCATGAAAAAGCCAATTTATTTATTTAATACTATAACTCCTCCGGCTGCAGAAAATGAGCGTTTGCCGCTTTAATGGGATTTGCCGTTTTTGGGTTGACTGAATACTTTCTCTCTCCTCTCTTTTTTCTGCCGGCCCGACTCCCGAGGCTAGCCGGTTTTTCCACAGACTCCTAGAAATTACTATTCCCCATACACTGTTCTACTATTTCAAACAGATTCCTTCTGTCCTTCTGCGACCAACATTTTTCTTCGTGACCGACAAAACACAGTAGTACTAACTTCTTTGATCGAAGGTAGTGGAAAGAGTAGTTCTAGACGGACAGGTCCAATGGACCGGAATATTAGACCGGTCAAATTTTTATTTTTATTTTTTTGTTTTTTTGTGATTTTGAAAAAATATATACTACCTCCATCCCATAATAACTGTCGTTTTAGAAGAAATTTTTTTCCCCAATTTATTTGTCGTTTACAACTTTCTAGGGAAATAAATTATTTACTTTCCTATATCACCCCTATCTTCTCTCATTGTCCCAATAAATTTTTTTCTTGTATTAATAGTTTTCAACTTCCCATAAAGGGGTAGTGATGAAATTTCACACCAATTTTAATTAATAAATGATAGAACTAAATGACTTTCTTAATCCATGTGCATCAAGCTAAAACGACAGTTATTATGGGATGGATGGAGTAATATTTATTTCAATTAAGATTTTTACAGAATACAGTATTTTTAGATATAATTTGGATACATATATAATATAATGTTGAACAGACTGTGCAACACTATTTTGTATATATATTTAAATTACACTTAAAAACACTATACTCTGAAAAAAAAATTTATTTAAAATAAATACTATACATTTTTCAAGAATTACAAAAAAAAGTAAAAAAAAAAAAAAAAAAATTGACCGGTCCATTAGACCTGTCCGCCAACACATATTGTAGTGGATATAGTGTTTCGGGTGAAGAAGCTTCAAGATTTAAAACCCCTCATCCATTGGACGGCTCGGAACCATGTTCTTGTCTGTTTTTTATTTAAACACACAAAAAAGTAGTAAAATATTACTCCCTCAATCCCTTTTTATTTATCTTCTTAGGTGGAAATTTTTATTTCTTGTTTATAAATTTTAAAAAAATATTAAATATTTTTTTTATATTATCTTTTACAATTAAATATTAATTTATTTCTTTCTTATTTTTTAATAAATTTTAAAAAGTTAATATTAAAATTTTATACTCAGTTTAGTCAAGAATAATGTTAGAGATATACTAACTTATTTTATAATTTATTGAATTGTTATATTCCACTTTAATTTTTATACGAGAGATGAGAGCTTTTAACTTTTAAGGTCAGTGGTGACTAGTCAAAGAAGGAGTGGCGCAATTACGTGTACTACTTTGCTTGCAAAGTCATTATTCTCATGCATGTACTTTGTACTTTGCGTTCTTTTAACTTTTTTATTAAAGTTTGAAACGAATCAAAGTAGATATTGTCCTTTGTCCGCAACTAGTAATATGATTATTAAAAAATTCAACCAAGCTAATGCTAACTTCGTTATTAAAAAATTATGATTCAGATTTTTACACATAAATTAAAAAAATTATTTAATATTATAATTTAATAATTAAAATTTATTTAAAATTTTATCACTATCCTTTTATGAGAAATTAAAAACTATTCATACAAAGTAGAGAATTTCTTCACACAATAAAAGAAGGTAAGAGTGATATCAGAAAATAAATAGTAATTTATTATACTAGAAAGTTATAAACGACAAATAAATTGAAACAAATTTTTTCTTTTAAAACGATAATATTCTTTTAGGAACTGAGGGAGTATCACATAAAAAAGACTCACATAATGCACACATACATACTGTGCGCCTTTGCCTGATATGTGAGGCCCACAAATATGCATGTGTGTGTATATGAACATTATGTAACACTTTTTTATGTGATAGTAGTATTATTTTTCCAAATTATGTATTAATTCTGACCTAATAATTTAACTAGTTGTTCCGAATCTGTGAAGAAACAGCCAATCCGATCCCAGCTAATGAATTTTCCCAAAGAAGCTATATATATATATATATATATATATATATATATATATATATATATATATATATATATTGTTGGGCCATGACACTTTTCGTATTGGGTCGGACTGAATGAGCTCCTCCCATGAACCGTGACATCTTTTACCTTTTGGGCCGAATAGCTTGGGCCGAGTTATTTGATTAATCTATTGGGTCATTCAAGTTGGATCCGGCTAGATGGGTCATCCTTATTGTATTGGGCTTAGTCATTGAATTGATCCATTATGTAATTAAATATCTATCTTTGACCGGTAATGATGAAAAAACATGACAGTTGACAGTTATTTCTGCCATGCATTAATGTGGATGGGATGATAGCATGATAATGCACACATACATACTGTGCGCCCCTGCCTGATATGTGGGACCCACAAATATGCATGTGTGTGTATGCAAATATTATGTAATACTTTTTTATGTAATAGTAGTATTATTTTTCCAAATTATGTATTAATTCTGATCTAATAATTTAACTAGTTCCGAATCTGTGAAGAAGCGGTCAATCCGATCCCAGCTAATGAATTTGCCCAAAGAAGCTATATATATATATATATATATATATATATTATATATATATATATATATATATATATGAGCTGGTTTATCAAAAAGACGCAAGATTAATTGTCAGAGATGTTTATAACCAATGGTTCATTATATAATAGATCTTCCCATTCTAATACTATATCCGAGAGTTATCAGCATTTATCAAATCTATTTCTTATCTAACAGAACTCTATTCGATCAAATGACATAGAAATTGTTTTGAGAAAAAGATGGCTTTTTCCCGGATGAAATGAAAGCATGCAATAAAGCCAACCTTTTCAGCATGTAAAGGAGATGAGGCATAGGTTGGCAGTGCCAGTCCTTTGTAGCTGAAATAATCACCATTTCAAACTCAAATGACGGCAGCTTCAAAACTCTCTCGGATCCATCTTCCATCCAGAATTATTTTTTTTTGCAGCTCCCGGTTGTTGTGATTGATGTCCCACCTGTTAACAATGTCAGAAGAAATAGAGTTAACTAAGTCAGCTCCTGTACCTGGAATACCACCTGCAATATTATTAGTCCTAAACTGGGTATAACAGTTTATCATGTGACAAAGCAGTCCTCCATTGTTGCAAGGTTGGAAAAATAGCATCCACCATAGTTTTCACATTCGGATAAAATTTATGTTTCATATGATAAAGAAGCCTATGACGCCATTATAATTTTTTTTTGCAGAGTAATGTTACGGTGACAAAGGAAAGCTAAAAAAAATTGGTTACAAAAAGATGTGCCAGATTATAACTAGTTGTGTCCAATGATTATAACTAATCATTACCATACACATCATTTTGTATCTTATTTTTGTATCCAATCTTTTGTCACCAAAACATTATTGTTTTTTGCATATTAGCTTTTATCAATTTGATATGTTCTCCGATTCAATATTCACATTGCGAGAGAGATAGTTACTCCTCCCTAAAAACTATTGATGATTAAAACATGATCATAGTTATTCCTTTTGCATATTAAGCATCACCATAGTGATTCATGTGTTTTAAGAAAAGATTATAGAGGGAGAAACAGGAAATGAGGTCGAATGATGAAGTAACAAACACTAATAGATAGAGTTATTCTTAAAAATAAAAAAGACAGTGATTCATATCCAAAACTGAACAAAAAGAACTCCACACAAATTTTATCCTCTACAGAAAAACTAAAGCTGTCAGAATTCGTATTGATTTCCCTAGTTCATATGTAAAGAAATAATGAATTCATATATGAAGAACATTAACCATTAACAATTTACCAATTTCCAAGAAGGTTGAGGAACCACCGTTGGCCATGAAGGTATTACAAATGCAAGAGGGTTATCCCAAGTAGTTGAGGTTTCTCCAAAGCCATGGGGAACTTTGACGGCTTCCAAATTTTGAGTACGAATGTTGAAAGATAAAATAGAATAACAAGTGCGACAGGCCCTTTGAAAATAGATTATGTCAGAATCTAAGGGATGAAAAGCTTTGGGTAGTACTCCTATATTTCTCATGATACCGGATGAAAAGTTGTACGCTAAAGACCATTCCCCCTTGTTGTAATCTTTGAGTGTCCATATCTTACAACTCCTTCCTTCTCGTGGGTCATCGGGAGAATAGTCCATACAAATACATCCTAGATATCCCTCAAACAGGCCCAAGGACATTCCACTTTCAGTAGGAGAAGGCAAACTAAAAACGCGGCACCGGTCACTACTTTTGTAAGGAGCATAGGCTATCACTAAATTATTGTTCGCATCAACATTACGAACAAAATGCAAAATTCCATTATAAACAACAGGTTTATTATAAGAGCGTAGTTCAATGGGCTGGGGCAAATGAACCACAATTTCTTCCCATTTACCTTTTTCAGATGAGAAAACTTGAAAATAATGAACACAGCTGGTTTCACAAGTATCCACGGGAACCCGCACCACTTTGTAGCTCGCAACAATAACCGAATCCAAGTGGGTAACAAAACCCTCAGTTATAACCGAATCGGAGGAAGCACAACATATTGCTTTGTGACTGGGTTGAATATGGCGTATTGGGTATCCTTCCAATCACGATAATCAAATCTTTGATTACATACCAATAACAATAGCCCGCTGCTCGTAGCTGCTATTCTTACTGTTGAATTCCGTTTGGGTTGCAATTCAGGGAAATGAAAAGCAACCGTTGAATAATTTAGGGAATTGTAGATGCTATTTGCTGCTATTGAATTCTCAAGCCCTACTTCTTTGCCGGGTTCGGCGCTGATACGTTCATCGAGGAAAATCCATGCTTTGTTCTTGTTTTGCTGCATAGATTGATAATGGCGGACGAAAGAAGGGTCAGAAATTAGGGATAACCAGTTTTTAGACACACACTTGAACTTAAACACTGATTTCGCTGGAAGTCTGCAGAGTATTTCGATCCAAATACAATCTGGAACAGAATTCTTACACCTAAACACTGATTTTGCAAATTTTTCCATACTTTACTTTGATATGTTTAGAATTTGTGGCGGATCAAGTGGTAATAGAGAATTTTGAGAGAAATTGAAATCTAGGGTTTTTCTTTATATGGGAAGAAGCACGATATATCAGTCTGATTATCATTCAAGGTGATGAGCTATTTAAATTAATATAACTATTATCCAAATTTGTAAGGAATACACATTTTTGGTTCAGTTTTTCTCTTTCCTATCCATATTATTATAAGTATTATACAAATATGTTACAATTAAATACTATCCTAATTTGTAAAGTTACAATATTTAAAATTTTAGTAAACCTAACAAATAAAAATATAATATTTTTTTTTCTAATTATATCTAAATAAATTTACACTACATTCCAATATTTAACTTAATAATTGATCGAAGTAACCTAAAATATATAATTTAACAATTTATTACTCAAATAGCTATTTAATAACGGTAACTATTTTCTCAAAATTCTAATTGAATGTTTATCTTACATTTAATATATTATCTTAATAACTAACATAATAAATTTGGGCTTCCGATGAACTTGTCTTTATAAATTGCCCGAATAAATATAGTGGTATTTGATTACATCTTAATGCATCTTAACAGCCTACCTCTTAATACATTTTAATCGTCCATATTTTTGTATTAAGAGGTCATCTGAATAGTTTAGACTCGTATTTATGTAACGACCCCAAAATAGATCCATTCCATCCAACCTATTCTGAGTCGCCAAATACATGGTACAGAAAATAACTACAACTTTATTACAACAATTGTCGTGCAAAATACAACAACACATATGCTGTGAGTTTGGATACAAATATATACAAAATGTGACTCATGTCCCAACCGTGGATAGCACCTCACAATGACACCTTACATAAAGGTATAGTCAAAAACTGTTTTAGAAATTAGAATCTTTGGGAAGTGCTCAAGGAAACCTTCGTACATAGGAGGCCATGCGCCTAGGTTATGATAGATATCATATGGCCACCGAATTATCCTTGGTTGACCCAATAGACCCCAAAGAAAAACTAGAAGATTACTATCATAGCCTTCCCAATGGTAAGTCTTCTCTTGACTTATCATTATTTCCACTGTTTCTAATTGAGAATTATACTTCAAACAAACACCAAGATTATATAGGTAGTAGTCGTAAATATACTCAGCAAGTGGATGAACACAATCCTGTCTTATGATGACACGAGGTTGTATGTCATTAGACATCTTGTATGATAGTGGCAAAACACCCTTCCAACGTTGGGTTCGCCTCACCCTAGATGATTCACCAAATATAACTACTAAATGATGACCACCGTTCTATTCCCCTGTTACCCCCGCTCGACCCAGCTACATTCTTATTGCCTGAAAGGAATTGTGAAACAGAAGGGTGAGCACAACTAGCCCAATAAAGAATATCATGACTAAATAAATTATCAATAGCCTTCAACAGAATTAAATCAGAGATTTAGAACATATGGTAGATGATAAAAAATTTCAACCATAGTTGCAGTGGAACGAGCAATCCATTAGAAGAGTCAAATAGACCATAAAGTCTATTATCTTCTCCATATTAAAAGTCCACCAACAATGTTTTATCCATGTAACATCAATCAACAGTTCATTTCCACAATTATATGAATAACTCATAATCATAATTGTGATTCTAAATTCCTCTTCTCATCTAAGACGAAGATAATTTTCATCACATGTCTTTACCTGAAACATCAAAGATCATGGTTATACCAAATTACAGTTCCTGTTCATAATCATACTAATAACTTCATCTTTGCACTACGGGCCAAAGATATTCGTCACCAGTTTATCTTTGCACTACTGACCAAAGATATTCAACATTAGGTAATCTTTGCACTACAGGCCAAAGATATTCAACCACAGATCATCTTTGCACTACGGGCCAAAGATATTCATCACCAGTTCATCTTTGCACTACAGGCCAAAGATATTCAACAACAGTTCATATTTGCACTATAGGCCAAATATATTCATCAACAGTTCATATTTGCACTATAGGCCAAATATATTAATATCTCAAAGAAATATATAATCATTTCATAATTTATATAAACAATAATTATAACCATGTTGATCAATTCACCTTTGCACTTAAGCTAAAGATATTCAATTATAAATTCAATGGTCATGATCATACCAGTCAACAATTCAACTTTGCACTACTGGCCAAAGGGAACCCATAGTCATGATCATACCAAAAATCTACCAATCTTTACACTTAAGTCAAAAAAAATATCATCATTAGGGTTATAAAAATGTTATATATGATAATAAAATCAATATAATCAACATATAGATTTAATCTCAATAATAATATTCATAAATCAACTATAATTTGGTCAGAAAAAGAAACTAATTTTATCGTGAATAGTAATTCGTGAATAATAACTCATGAATAGTAATTCATGAATAGTAACTCGACATGAAAAAGGTATAAATTTCACAATAAAATCCATACCATTATTTCAGTATAATGATATTGAAAGAATAACATTTCTTAAACTTATAAACAATTTATTTTAATTGTTTACACTTTACTTCTAACGGCTACTTTCCAACGGAAGGATTAGGAAGGTGTATAAATGTAGAAGAGCTTCAAAGATCAAAGGTTGCTGGAGTTGTGCATATTGGAGAAAAGGTTGACTGATCCAACCGAGTGATAGTGAGTCCGAAGGCTCACTCTACGATCTACCAAAAACACTCAGAAGTCAGATCAAGCAAGAAGTAGAAGTGTGAGTTTTACTATGTAGAAGTGAGAGCTCTACTACATGAAGAGTGTTCTGAACTGCCGAGAGAAAGGAGAGCATCATGCCATCTGGATGTCCATCATGGAAAGACTCTAGAGAAGAGCCTACAATCATCTTAGCAAGTCCATCATGAGAAGGCATCGAGTAGTAAGAAGGGAGATCACAAAAGCCATCTTGATGACAAGCATGAGAAAGCTTCTAAGTACCTAACAAAAGAGCTTACAGTCATCTTAGAAGCCTCTCATGTGCAGTCATCAAGTACCAAAGAGAATGATCTTCAAGGCAGTTCATCAAGGGGTCATCCGGAGTAGTTGAGCAACCTAAGAAGCTGAGCATCATGCAACACTCAGCTGCTCTTCAAGGATGACCAAGCCAAGCTACTAAGGATAGAAGATGTTCAGAGCATGAAGACATCTTAGCATCTCAGCATCTCAGCACCGACTCCAACAACAACAAACAAACAACTCAACGAAGCCAGGGCCTGAGGGGTTCTTATCCGGAGGGACTAAACAAAGCAGGGCCAAAGGGTCCTTGTCCGGAGGGACTAAACAAAGCAGGGCCAAAGGGTCCTTGTCCAGAGGGACTAAATGAAGTTCCAAGTCTGCTGGGTTTGAAGAGTTCCTAGGGAACTAGAGGAGTCCCAAGGCTGCTAGCCTTGAAGAGTTCTTAATGAACTGAAATTTCAAGGCTGCTGGCCTTGAAGGAATCGTAGAGATTCAGGGTGCTGCCCTTCCTTAGTGAAAATTCTGCTAGTTGAAAGCAGAAGAGTGTATTAGGAGCTTGAGTCTCTGAACTACTTAAAACCCCTTGTGTCTTTTACATTATGTCATTTACATTATGTCCATAACTGCTATAACTGCTTACAACTAAACTAATCCAACGAACAATGTATGTTTAATTATGAATATATCAATGAAGGGAAATCTTTTACTTATTCCGTTGTGCTTTAAAAGATTCTTATGTTTGTCATATACTTAAATATGAACAATACAACATAAACCAAAAAAGTATTTGAAATAAAAATGATCTATTCAACCCCATTTCTTTCTAGATCTATTGTGCTTTCTGGGAACTAACATAAGTATTCGTTTAAAATTCTGGGTCCTGGCATGAAATATCAACAGCAGTAGAAGATCTTGAAGATTTAGAGCTACAATACTTCTGCCTCCTCTCATCCATAATTATCTGCATGCATATACACTTTGTGCTACAAAATGTTTTTTCTCCTATGTTTTTATTAAAAACAGAGCATGATCAGAACAAGGATAATATATTTAATCCAATCCCAAAATTCTGATTACGCAAGGCTTTTGTGACCTGAATTTGAGTTCCATTTTCATTGTATTTGGGTGATGTTTAGCTTTGGCTGACGAAATCATTGGGTAGGTATGAGATATTTGAGAAGTGAAGAAAATGAAGGAAGGAGACGAGAGAGAGAGAAAAGAGGAAGATGAAAGAAAAATAATTTTTTTTAATTTTTATTTTTGACACGTGTCAGCCATATCAAAAATAACTTAACATCTGTTTGTCTTGCTGGCATGTCTGTTAACGGGAGGGGCATAATTGAGCTAGATTTTATAACGTTAAGCGTACTTCTGGAAGAAAAAAAATAGTTCCGGGTGTAAGTGAGATATCGGGAAAACGTCAAGGGTATTTTTGGACCTTTGCCCATAGAGAAAAATTATCCATAATAATTATCCAAGAATTGGTGTGCGGTAATTAAAGAGAAGGTCATTTGTAAGAGGGAGATTGCTAGAATTTCATAAGTGAGTTGAAATTTTACATCGGAGAAATAATGAAAATGTGAATGACTAATATAAATAAATAAGCCCAATATCTAATGACGTAATCTTTTGGGTCAAATTGAATTTCAAACATGTGTATTAATGCACCGTGTACATGCATGCAACGCACGGGGTTCTCCGATACTTCCCCAACAACTATCTTTATCGTGGTAAGTGAACGCGATATTATAATAATAAATTTGAAATTATTGTGTCATTTAATACTTAGTTATCATATAAAAGATATATTTTTATATAGAATAAAAAAAATTAACAAATGAGACTTGAGTATATGTTAGTATTAAGAGATATTTACCAACCCAATTCTTTGAGCCAAATATTAATAAAAATTTATTTTGCAAAGCTTGAAATCGAGGCGAGAGACATAACTTTCTAATTTAATATAAAATGAAAAGTTGTACTGATAAGAATATATATATATTTTTTTGGTAATATTAAAAAATTTTGTAGATCAACTCTTTTTTATCACACTTATGTTTTTTTGATGTGTAAAATTATAATAATATTCCCAGCTTCATGAAGGAGCTTAGAAGTGAAGTGCAATGCAAAGTTCTGCTTTACAGAATGCGAGCATTATTTTCTTCTTCCAATTAATATGAACAAAGTCAAAATATAACGTGCAAAAAGCAAATGAGATGAAAAAAGCCTTCGACTCGGCTAGTTTAATCTACCACCCATGTGAACTTAAAATCACAAAAGCTATTTTTTTAAAATTATTTCTAAAATTCAAAATTAATATCCATCCATTTACGTTTTAAAAACATTAAAAATATGATAATCTTATTACGGGTAATATATAAAAGTTATAAATGTTTATAATAAAATTTAAAATTTTTAAATTTTCGTAAAATATAAGCCAAATGTCATGGTATTTGAGTTTGGAGATTTATTAACATCTCGATCTTGGATGAGTTTAAATTTATGTTATAATAATTAGTGTTTTCTAATTACTATATATAATAATTAGTGTTTAGTATATAAACAGTGTGATACACGAGCAAAACAGGATTAGTCATAATTTTATGATACTTGAATATATATTATATTATTTAATTTTTATGAGATTATTTAAAATATTCGATCTTAAATATAATATATCTTTTAATTTTGGAATAGATTGAGTAATAACAATAATAAAATCCTCCTAATTGAACCACATACAGACTCAAAAGAAGAAGAATCTACTCCATCCACACTACAAATTAAAATCCATGTCAGATTCAGAGAATGCTTAAACAAGAAGCAAAGACCATCAGATTCTTTCTCCATTCTTAATTTCTTTTATGAAGACAGAGAAAAGGGTAAAATGGGTAGTGGGAAGAGGGAGAAGAAACACCCAATTTGATACACCAGTTCAAACTTTACATCTCAACCCTTCTCCCCCTTTGATTAGTAAGATTAACAAAACTTGAAGAAAGGAAAGGGAAAAAAATTTCCCTATTTATAAATGTCCTAAGAATTATATCCTCCACTATTTTTGTTCCCTTTAGTAATTAATTCCCATGCATGTGCTTGGCCAATATGTTCTCTCCCCCTCTCTGGAATTTGTAGAGAGAGAAAGGAAAAGAAAAGGAAAGGAAAGGAAAGGAAATGGTTTGTTTGTTTGGATGGTGCCGGTCGGTCAAACGCTCAAGCCATCAATTCCACACTGTTTGTAAGTGAGAGCTTGCTTCCTTGGGCTAATCACTATAGCACAATCCACTGATACCTGCCCTCCCCCACAAAAGAAAGAATAACAATTTTAGAGAGAGAAAAAAAATTGAAGTTTGTCAATTGACCAATACAATACTGACACGCTGAGAGTGATCACCTCTCGACCTGCGATACTGTATTGGTCAATTGACCAAAATTAACTTCATGCTAATCACTCCCAAAAAAAAATATACATAAAAACTATGAATATATATTCTTATGTAGAAGAATGAAAATCCTGTTTTCTGACTATTGTGTAATTTCTTGCACTAAAGTCATGAATTTACATACATTATTGCCAATAATAAGTTTTACTCTGTCAGGAAGAAATAGTACCAGTACCATTCTCTTTGCGACAGAAAAGGCATATATAACTGTAATTTAAGAACAAATCAACTGTAAATTAACATAAAAAGTGATGCATTAAGAATTCCAAGCAAAATTCCTAAGATAGAACAGTGGATTTGCTAAAATTCATCTTATTTCCTTAACCAAGTATCAGTACTTCACACCACACCTTTTCAAATAAAAAGTAAGTAAATCTCGAATTAGTTAGGTACCTAGATCGATGAATAATGAATTATACAATACAACAATTTGACATCTTGAACAACTCAATGATAAGAGTTCAACCTATAGGTTTATTAAGGATTCAAAACAACATAATCTGTTTACATCTGATTGCCTCTTAATGGACTATCTCTTATTCGCTAAGAGGTATGATGCTATTTTTTTTTGTTACCTCCGAATGCCTCTTAATCGGTAAGACAGAAAATAAAATCTTAATAATTAAGAGGTACCTTTAATGAAATTTTTTTGATAATTTTTTTTATATAAATATATTCAACAATATTATGCACTCATTTTTATTAAATTGAATATTTAAAATTATTAAATAAAATTTTACCCTTTAAAATGGTAAAATAGTGTTATTAAGAGACAACTTATTTTTTAGTCATCAAACAATTTTTTAGATTCAGACCTCGTAACCATTCAGATGATCTAATTTATCAAAACATCATAATCATTCAGATCTTAATTCTCATGTTTATCAAATACAACCTTAGGTTCATTAATCCTATAGGTTAACTCTTAACCCACAACTAAGAACAATAGTTGTAAAAAAAATATGAAGAAGGTGGCAATATGACTTAGAAATTGCATCACATCAGGCCTCCTAGTGCAACCCATGTGCTGGGATGCAGAATCCAAAGAAAGGTTCAAGGAAATTTATGTAGGGGTGGCAACACTTGGTGGGTCCATCTTGATTGGAACTTAAAAGCAAAGAAAACATTCCCATTAATTTAGCCATGGGAATACAATTACTGCCCTTACTCCTATTATTCTCTATCTGGGTTTACTACTCTAGTTTTATATATTTTAGTACTAACAAATATATATTTTTTTATCATTTAGGGATGATAAATGCTCTCTGTTAGAGACTTGGAGCTAAATTGAAGTACCATGTATTTTCAGAATGGAGGGGTTAATATTCTCATTTTTTCTTATTTGAGTTTGCCAAATGTATATATTTCTCTCATTTTTTTTCCAAATATTAGAAACATACTAAAATTGAATAATCTAGTGTAAAAATGTCGTATTAGGCACATTTAATATTCTTAGAGATGCAATAACCTCATTATTATTTTCAAAATCTTTACCTCACCGTCCCAATTTAATTGACACCTTTTTTGTAAATGCCCTAAAATTGTCACCTAAATTTTTTGTTATACTATGTATCACCTTAATTTTCTATTTATTCTAACATTTAAATTTTACAAAATTATTCTAAAATTTATATACTGAAAATTTTACTTGTGTTAAAGTCAAATTATGACAACTAAATAGGTAGAAATTGCTAATTTACACACTGCATTCCACTTTTTAAAAATGCAAGTAAATTCTATACTCAAAGCATTCAATTTAGTAATAAGGAAGGGTAAAAAGATTTAAAAGAAAATATAAGCAACACATACCATGCATAGACCCTCTACTGTATATACACCATACTCTGATACTGTGTAAAAATGGACAATTACCCAAAGTTTTCCATTGCTACATAGTATAAGACAATAAATTTATGCTGATACTAAACATAGAGCTATGTGGATACATGGAATTCCATGGACAAATATAAAAAAAAATCCGATTACCATAAAGTTAACATTACGGTAAACTGGTCAATTGACCAATACAGAAATCACCTCCCGTCCCGGCCCGGCCCGGCTTGGCTGTGTGTAAGTTAACTTCATGTTAACCACGGCCATAAAAAAAAAAGTATCCACATTACTATTCCATTTTACAATTTACAGACATCGTGTTACTCGCAATCCATTACTATTCCATTTTACCGTTTACAAGTTTCATGTTACTCGCAATGCACATTCAAAGTAAAATTAAATTAATACACAGATGAATATTCGATTTTCCCTTCCTAATTACCCAAACAGTAAAAGGTAGTGCAATTTACTGCGGCTCACGTTAGCAGGAGCCAGAGGTGGAACACTCCAAAAAAGAGCCCCACCCCATCCAAAATCCCCAATTTTAGAGGGAAAATCAAAACAAATACTACAACAGTATTCTCTTGGACAAGTAAGCTAGCTGGTAGCACACAATGTCCCAAAACTTTTGCACATTATACGGCGCACATACATAGCAGCGCATATGCTAACCAGCACACCAGCTGAAGTGAAACATACAAAATCTCAATCATGCTAACGTGGACCCACTTTGTTTGACATTTATATACTAATGTGGATATATATATATATAGAGAGAGAGAGAGAAAAAAAAAAATTCACCAAATATGCTAACATTCACACCTGGTGAAGTGAACTCAAAAAAACCTCACTCGTGCTAACATGCACCATTTTACTGTCTGAAATTTGTTGATTCCATAAGAAATCTAAATTGTAGGAAAAAGAATATAGGGAGGGAGAGAAAAAGGTAAAGATGGTAGATGCTAACCTGCACACCAGGTGAAGTGATACCAATAATCCGGATCTTAGCACCGACATCACCAAAGACCCGAAACTCAACCCGATCATTTAACGACGCATCACGAATCAAATCGGCGGCATCCGCCTGTAATAGATTGACCCTATCGACGGCTATGTTGACGGCGACCTGTCTGACGCTGTGCGCCGGCTGGTAAAACGACGGAACGGCCCCTCTCCCTAACGGAATTCCCCTGTACATCACAGTAAACCTGGACTCTCCGTACTTGATTCCCACCTTATTGTCGTTCGCCGCCGTGAAGAGCATTCGGATGTTGAGAGAGACGTACGCCGACGTGGCGGCATCCGGCGTAGGGGTGGGATTGGGAGTGATGCCGACGTATTGGACGGTGACGGACTGGAGATCGAAGGCGGGCTTTTTAGGCTTGACGGCGAGGACTATGATGAGTACAACGGCGAGAATTAGGAGGGCGATGAAAGAGAATAAGAGAAAGAGGCAGCAACAGCATCCTTTAAAGGAGGCGGAGGAGGAGTGGGAGGAGTTTGTGGGATAGTAGTGGTGATGGTTCGGCGGTGGAGCTAGCGGCGGTGGGCGGTTGTTGGAGTGGCCGTTGATGTTAGGACTGTTATTAATGGGTCTTGTGGATGAAGTCATTTTCTACACCTCCACCTCCTACTGGTGGATATGTTGCTTAATTTCCGTGTCTCAAGACTGTTTTTCTTCACTTTCTCTCTCTTCAGTCGAGGTGAGAAAAATTGGAAAGGTGAAAAGGCTCTCCCCACCCCTTTCACTTTCTCTGGCTTTGGATGTGGATATCTTGCTTTTGAAGAGGAGAGAGAAATGGAGAATATGTTAGTTGAACTTTGCTTGACAGATAAAAAACGAAGTATATATATATATATATATATATATATATATATATATATATATACAACAACTATAAATATGGGAATGAAGGTGTAAATGAAGTGGAGAAAAAGGTTTTTGGTTTTAGGAGTGATATTAATTAAATATTCCCTCCATTTTCAAATATAAAACTATTTATTTATAAATTAATACTCCCTCGGTTCTTCCGACTTCAAAAAATATGTAAATTACAAATTTTAGTATATTAAAAAAATAAAAATAGTAAAGAGAGAATAATTAAAATTTTAAATTTATCCTTAATAGTTTCATAAAATAATGAATAATTTTATTTTGTTATACTAATACTGGATCCAAGTGAATGACATATTATACTTTTTTTTCATTCTTTTGAAGACAGAAGGAGTAATTTATAATTAAACGTCTATTTAAAAAAAAATTATTCGTAAAAACACAATATACAATAAATAATTTTTTTTCCTATTAACATTGTATTTGAATGTCTGTCAAGCATAATCGTGGACAAATATTAAAGACTAAAATACACTTTGAACATCAAACTTTACATCATTGTTGAGATTGCACCTTAAATTATAAAAGGTATCTAAGTACACCCCAAATTTCATTTCATCTAAACAAAGCGATAATTTTTGGACTTAATCGGTGAAAAGTGATTGGAACTCGCACAAGTGTGGCTTTGATGTGGGTATTTTTGTCTTTTCCACACTACTAGAAAATCGACCTATAGCGATGGTAGGCGACCGTCGCTATAGACATAAAGACCATCGCTATAGGCTTTAGCGACGGTCGTCGACCGTCGCCATAGAAGCCGTCGGTAAACTCTATAGCGATGGTATTTAGGCCTATCCGACCGTCGCTATAGACGTTTTAGATTTCAAAAAAATAATAATTAATAATGCACATTTATTCAACAAACACAAGTACAATATAAAATAAAACATAAAAAATATTATATATACTCCCTCCATCCCATTATATCTGACGTTCTACAAATTTTCACATAGATTAAGAATAGATGTAACTTTACTATTTTACCCTTAATTAATACTGCGCTCTATTTTCTTCTTCATCTCTTCAACCTGCTCTCTATCTTCTTCTTCATCTCTTCAACCACCTCCCCTGCCGCCGCCACGACCGCACTCCTTCCACCACCGCCGCCACCGTTATAACCCCGTCCACTGCCACCGTTATAACCCCATCCACCGCCACCGTTATAACCCCCTCCACCACCATACCCACCCCCACCGCGACCTCCACCTCCGCCGCCGCCGCCACTGGTGCTGCCTTGAACTGGACCCTCTTTAGGTCCGGTGACATCAACAACCATCGTCAAACGAATAGATCTGATAGATTTGACCTCTTCAGGTACTCAACGGATTCACCATCTTCGTGCTCCTCTTCATGCTAGATCTGACAGATCTGATCTGATAAAATTATTTTCCTCCTCTTCGTGCTCGCCATTCGTACGCCGTATTTAGGATGGGAGCATAAGAATTATTTTCCTCCTGAATCTGATACTCTGTTCCAGGGAAAATAAGCATTAATAGTGGTGGAGAAGGAAGGGTAGAGAGGAAAAACAAATGCCAAAATATTCTTGGGATTGTAGAACGTCAAATATTTTGGGGGGAAAATACCCTAAAACGTCAGATATAATGGGATGGAGGGAGTATCATTTAAAATCATTCACATGACAACATTACAATATAATAGTTGGAATATATGAGAAACTCCCTCCATCTAAAGACTTGGTCTAGAATATATGAGAAAGTAATAATACTGCCCTTGGTAAATCTGTTGTTTCACACATCTTAGATTTATATGCATATGTATATTTTGACATCTAATAGCACTGACATTCTTTCCATGTTCGGCCTCTAGCATGGTATTTAAGTCATACTTGATAGATTCGCTACCTTTGGGAATTACATCAGTTTTCTTGTATTGCCAATTCTCCATAATAACTTAGAAGAGATTCATGAATGTTGTTAGACAAATAACTACTAGAACTATCACATGAGGAAGAAGATTTTGTTGCCTCCTTGATTGCACCAAAAGAAGCCGAAGATGATGATTTGGAAGATAATGCAGGCTTAGGCACAGCCCTGCAACCAGCCAAACCAGTTGACTTTGGAACTTGAGTCCCATTTCCTCCAACTGCCACAACATTCAGTTCAAATTAACAACATTTAAGAACAAGGCAGAAAAAACTTGTACCAAATAAATCAAATCTAAATAAAGATGTGTATTACTGGCCAATGTACCTTTTGCATTATCAGTTTCAGTTTTGTCACAGTTGACACCCAAGGAAGCCGCCCTTTTTGTCGTTTGATATGGGTCCAGGCCTTCTGACAACCTTTGGCAGTCGAGCAAGTGATGAAGTGGAGTTTCCATTTTGCAAAACAGGCTAAAGTAAACAATAAATAGTCCAAAAACCAAACAGTTTTTGTGACGCCCCCAAAATAGGTATACATCACCCATTCTGAGTCGTCAAATACATGGTACAGAAACAAATATAACTTCATTACTACAATTATCGTACAAAATACGACAACACATAAACGGTGAGTTTAAATACAAATATTGTCTGATAGACAGTATTAAAATTCAAAAGGAGTCCTCATTACAATAATTGATACACTATTTTATAAAAATAATGAGGACTATTAAAACAACTTTCTAGAACCATCATTCCATACCCTGGCTAGTTCCTGCTATATTCTCACCTCCTGAGAAGAAAAATAAAACAAAAAGGAAAAGGGTGAGCTCAACTAGCCCAGTAAAGAATATTATGACTAGGATAATATACAACAAATTATCATTTGTCTTCAACAGGAAAAAAAATCTGATAGAATATAATGGACAACAAGTTTTTAGATGAACTACTGCAGCGAAATAATAATTTATTAGAAGAGTTAAGTAGAGAATGAAATCTACTATAATCTATGAATTTAAAAGTCCATCATCAATATTTTATCCCTGTAACATCAATCAATATACATCTTGAATCATATATTCATCTTTGCACTACGGGCCAAAGATATTCATTTATATCACCAGTTGGTCATGTTCATCTCAACACCTGTTCATCTTTGCACTACGGGCCAAAGATATTCATCAGGTAATCATTCATCTTTGCACTACAGGCCAAAGATATTCATCAAGTATCACCATTAAGGACTGAGGATGATGAAAAACATTTTAGAGAATGAATCCAGTACGATAAAAGGACAAAGTTTAGAGATTCGTACTTTAGATAATTCAAGTTTAAAAATACTCCATAATAAAATATAATGGAGAAAAATTCAAGAATGACGATCAAAACATGTATACAATCAAAGATAGTAACCATAATAGACATCTGGGACAAAGAAGAGAAAATTTCATTTTTCGATAAATAGTGTCGTATTCGTGAATAGTGCCGTATGCGTGAATAGTGCCGTATGCGTGAATAGTAACCCCGACACAAAAAGTTTTAAATTTGATAAAAAGTTCAGACCAATATTTCGGCATAATGATATTGAAAGAAATAATACCATTTACAAAAAAATAACATCCCTTACCTCAAAATACAGTATTTCTAACCAGAATATCGGATATGACGCTGAAGGAAACTTGCACTGAATAGCAACTCTCAAAATATCTAAATACTCACAAAATACGCTCGATAATATATAGAGAGAGAAAAAAAAACTTATTTCTGGTGTGATTTTCAATTCTAACTCAGCACCCTATTTATAGGAAAATGTTAGAACGCCGAAGTAGACTTAACCTGCTACCTGAGGGTTTTACCTGCTACTATTGCCACCCACCATATTTGAAATTCAATTTGAGCACATTTCTCACCAACCAAAAGTGGGGCCCACCAATTCTAGAAATTTTCAAAATATTTTAAATAATCAGTAACTTCAATAATTCATAATAAATAGCTCTTTTATCAGAAAATTTTGAATCTCATGTCCTTTCCATAGGGAATTTAATTCTCTACAACTTTGTAGAAGAAAGTTTTTCCAAATTCTAAACCGAAAATATCCGAAATCCACAAACGGATGATTTTCAATACCTCATAAAATTCATAACAAATCATACGTTAATTTTTAACGGTTCAAAATTTGTGGACATATACTCAACTTATATATATATAACATATCCAAAAATCACAACGATCCAACGGTCAGATTAAAATTATAACTCACACAATAGAGCTTTAAGAACACTGTTTTGATTTTTTAAAACCTCTATTTCGACAAAATACTGATAAAACACCTCAAAATTAAATCCTTCATAAAAATAAATATTTCCTTATCAATAATTAATTATTCACAAATAATATTACAGAATCACAATTATGACAACCAGGTCGTTCCCAGAAAAGAGGGGGCTTTCCAATAAGGATTTTTCTTTACTGACGCGTAATTAGGTGACCAAACCTCTCTTTAGACAGAACTTCCTTAGATATTGTCAATAATGCTATCTAATAATATTATTCAAATAATATGAATTATTGATCTGATAATGGAGATACTGTGCAGTGACAATTATTGAAACAACAATAATATAAAATATCAACGTAGCAATTATTGAGACAATAAAATAAAATATTGAACAGTAATTACTATAACAATTATTGAGTAGTGCCTTCTTATGTAAGGATCAATAATTCATCAATACTGTGTAATACCGTGTGCTACTGTGTAACCATGCGTATTACTGTATTTTAACCACCGGTATTCCAACAGTGTTAACGGTAACAACTACGCCGTTATTTATAAAAACTCAAACTTGTCATTTTTTTCATTCAACCGTTTTTCGTTATGGGGCCCACAAATGACTGCGCTGTCGTACGAATATTTCCCGACAACAAGAATATTCCACGACCAAACGAATATTCCCCAACAAAATGAATATTTTATAACCACTTGCTTATTTTGCAAAATTTGCATATTTCACCCATAACCAAAACATTATATCAAATTAACACCCTATTTTTCAAAATACTAATTAGAGAAAATATGATTTTATTTATAATAAGTTGGGGTCTTACAGTTTTCAGAGTTATTCCTATGGCATCAAGATAAATACTCAAATTGATTTATATGACAACAATCCTTAAAACCATAATGCAACTACTTTTTCTAATTTAAATAAGCAGCTTCTCTCTTTTTAAGGATTACAAGCATGCTACTACATTTTTTACACCAACCAAACCAAACCAAACCAAACCAAATTAATCTTGGCTTGTTTTGTTATATACTACCTACTTGCATATACAGTTAGTAGTCTTGGTCCTTAATGGACGAGCGAATGCAGCAATCTTCATAGAAATTCCTTAGGCAATTTGTAACAATTGGGCAACACCTGAAGATGTCCGAAGCCAGGCGGATGCATACACAAATTATATGACAACAATTATATATACATAAATACTCAAATTGAAATTCAATTAGTATTGCAAGGCGCCACCAACTTTTACGTAAACAACTGAGCTAAGTAACCTTTTAGAAACCTTATTGTTGTTGTAAAATTTGCTTCAAAAAAGTTTTAACTATGGAATAGATATCTAAATCATCTATCATTAACTTATCAAAACTAACTACCACATCAATTAAGAAAAGGGAAAATAACCTTCAAGAGAACATAAATTAGAACCAACAGTAAGAAGAGGTTAACAAAGATGCCTCCATCACAACTCTTTTAGAAAAAAGGAAACGTAAGGACCTATTCTAAATACTCTTGTGCTTGCATAAGTTCATATGCTTCTAATCATTAGCAAATTAATCATTTAATCTAGCTTCTAACCAACTAGAGCTCAAATAGCTTGACTTTTCCTGTAGATAACAAGTGTTTATCAGCTAACCAACTAGATCGATACACTAGCAAACTCAAATATATTCCAGCTTGCCTTATCTTACATACCACAATAGCACAACTCCTTACTGTAAATATTATGTATTAAAAGGGTATTACATATACACATCATTTTTCATGGGGAATTAATTTTGAAGTATTGATATCCACAATGAAAGACAATGCGCACTGTCAGCATTTTACTTTTGAATTAGCAGACAAACTTATAAGATGATAAGAAAATTCTTATGCAAACCTGGGCATCATACATGATAATGACGACATAAACAACTGCTAACCCAAAAATTGCATCCGAAAACCCCCTGTGGAATAAGTAGATAAACTTGAAAATTTCCTTTTCAAACCCTAAAAAACACTATCCCGCCAAACAATAATGCGATTTCCAAACCTATTCTTTGAGGTACTAAACATTTACCTTTGAAGGCCAAGGGAAGTTGCAGTGGCCATAACTGCCTGCCCAAAAATCCATTGGAAAATATATATTGAAGTTAATAGGAAAAAATCAACCATTACAAACTACAGAAAATAAACTAGCCCAACAAAAAACAAAAAAAAAAACACAACAACAACAACATAAAGTACTTACAGATGAATGAACAGAAGGGAAACCTCCAGCCCGAAAAACAGAATCAATATTAATTTCAAATTTGTTTTTACATAAAAGAACGGAAGTAAAAGGCTTGGAGATTTCCCCAATTGCAGCAGATACAGCTGCGGCTACAATCACCTGTTTATTATAGAAATTTCCAACAAATAAGTGGTGGTATTCAATCAATAATCATGACCAAATAAAGGGAAAAGAAGCAGGAAAAAAACCTTATTGCGGGATTTCAGCGATTGCATCGGTTCCAACTCTGAGACAAACGAATGTATAGAGAGATGAAGAAGGATGAAGCAGGGGAACATTTGTGGCAGATCGAGGACGAGAAGAAGAGAATAACTTGAAGAGAAGAAGAGAATAACTGTTAGAGAGGAGGGAGAGGACTTGAGAGGAGGAAGATGATTTTGGGGGGAAACTAAAATGATTTGGGGGAAAATGGGAGGGTTTTTTTCTTTAAAAAAACATCTATACCGACGGCCAAACGATGACCGACACTATATATAACATATAGCGAGGGTTCCGTGCTGACCGTCGCTATAGCTCGTCACTATATGTTAAATTTCTAGTAGTGCTATATGTTCTTCTCCTTCTCACGTCTAGAATAACTTATTAAAACCCTAATTTCATCAATATCATCAATGCAACTTGATTGAGAACTAAATCAACCAAATTTGCTCTAGAAAAATAGGAAAAATTAGGGTTCATGGATTGAAAATGCTTATGTATGAAGAATTCAGTGATGTGGACGGCTTGGAGAAGCTCAAACAATGTTGAAAAAGATTTCTTCGGTAAGGTATCAACTAATAATAGTTTTTTGGCTTGTAAAGTATCACTAAGTCATTTCTTTGACTATCCTCA